>JAUZNJ010048409.1:0-31307 GCA_034780135.1 Jordanella pulchra
ATACATAAAAATCTAAAATAAGTGTAGTAGTCAGTGTAGAGCAAAGCGTTATTTCAAAGTCAGTGTTTCTACTAAATCCACGAAAGAATCATTCATCTCGGTTAATTATACTAAATATAAATTCCTTAAAACTTTAAAAATTCTCCCATGTGGTGCAGCTCTGCCCTCTAGGTGAATCTGTTTACGACCAGGAGACAATTCCTTTCTGGTGTTTATGTACAAACCTTTGCAAAGCAAATAAGCAGAGATGCAACTGACTTCAAGGATAGATATTAAATGCAACATTGACTTGCCGTAACGATGCCCCTATATGACCCTTGGTTTTGTCAAATATTCCACCACTTAGTTCTTTAGTGCTACTAAATCACTGGGAATCTAAACCCTCTTTGTCTAATGCATATTAAAAAACAGGCAGGCAGGTTGTGCTGCTGTCGTTCTTGCTTTTGTTTGGTGTGGAGTGCTTTAGTGAATCTTCTGCCATTTCACTTTTTTTAATTTTTTTAATTAGTTGTTTAACTGCATGAACCTACAAGTGATGCTTTACTTTGATAGTCTGGCATGAACACATTAACGTTCACATTCCTCCTAACTCTACTATGTATGCTCTGTTTATCTTAAGGAACAAGAAACAAACATTTTTTACAAGATATATTTTTTATTCTGTTTGATGTCATACATGAAAACATTGAGTTGCATTTGATTTTAGGTCGTTTTTGTGGATTTGATGTATTAACAACCAATCAGGTTTAGCTATTTGGCAAATACAATCCGCAAAGAAAGTTGTGAGTTTGCTTTGAAACATTCTGAAGAAATGTTGCTCCATTGCAAAAATTTCTCCTGGCAGCTCAGAGACATGCAAAGCACCTTAGTGGATGTTTTGAATACAAATGAGGTTCATACACATCTAAGATATTGAAGGAGTAGCTTTTTTTTCCCCTCTCCTTCCCACCAAGTTGCCCATCTGTCTATGAAGATACCATATGTCCTGAGCCTGCAAGGCATTTTATAATGGACACGTTATCTCTGCAGGTTTAAGAGTTTGTTTCTAAGGTTTTTAACATTTTACATTATCCCTCTTGTTCCTGGGCTTAAAATACCGTTGTGTTACCTCCTCTTCATGATATTCAGCAATCAGCAGCAGGGTTTAAACCACACCGCCCATATTGTATATATATTTCTGTCATAACAACTCCAAACCGCCGTAGCATGCTACGTCCTGTGGTTCCTGCAGAAGGCTTATTGGCAACGAGTCCAGGGGCCATGAGGGTTTTGGGATAAGACTTCTGAGGTTTTATCTCGGATGTGCAGAGGGCCATAAATGCCTGATCGGATTGATATCGGGGTAGCTGGGAAAGCGTTTCAGTGTCTGGATTTTTGCCATGCTTCTTGTGGTGAACATGCCAGAGTAGTTTCCCAGTCATTAAGTTCATGGAAACCCTAAATGGTTGAATAGATCCAGTAGTTTAAAGAAGGTGAGTTAGTTTGCTTTTTGCTCAAACAGGATGTTCCCTGAACTTGATGTTAGTGATGGTGTGTTGCTTTGTTCTGCAGGAGGAAACAGTCTGGTATTTTCATTTCTCAACATTGTTCAAATGAATGTTAGAACCATAACACTAGCAAGATATGCTTACAGTTAGACTTTGGGATTGATGTGCCAAAAGGTACATACAGACAAATTGTAATGTAATTTAGATTGATGATGCCAAAGCCTATTAATTGCTGTTTTGTTATAATGATTAACTGCAGCTGGTAGATTTTACTTCCCTGCATAGAAAGTGGAAATGCACTTAGAAACTGGTCTGAGATTTTATTGTCCTTTCTTTGGCCCCGGCCAGTGATTGGCTGGCTTAAAACTCAAATATGCAACAATAAGGGACCTCTAGTGGACGGAATATTTGTTTACATCCCTGTTACTGTAGTTGACATTAACTAAACCTTGAATCAGGTTAGGATTTTTCATTTTTTATTTCTTTTATTACCAGAAACAGAAGTGAGCCTGTTGGCTGGACCTCGGTGTTCTGCTCTTTTCCCTGTTTGTCACTGCAGGACAGGTTATGTTGGCACGGAGCGGCCGCTCTTTTGATGGTGATCAGTTTAGAAACCTGCCACTCATGCAGACCTTTCTAAACCTTGCCAGTGTCACCTCCCCGTCTTTGTTGCCAAGATGCTTCTGTGTTGCATTTTCCGTGACAATGGAGTCACATTACTGATGTGTGCGGACAATAGGGCAGCATCTGCTTCCCTTTCCCACACCCCTCAGATATCTTGGCTTCCTGCTGTCACTCTCTCTTAGTGGCGTGGCGTTGAATGTTGCTGGCGGTCCGTCACGCTGCTCGCGGCAGGGTTCCTTCGCACAACGCTGTGGTCATCTATGGCGTCTTGCTGGCGGTAGAGGAACAGGGTCCTGATTTGTTCTGTTTCAGGTCAATGTTTGTTCTTGTTTTTTGTTAGCAACGCTGACTGGATCTGTACCAAGCCTGTTTGATGCAATGTTTTAGTGAAAATCCTTTTTTTATGCTTTCTTTATTGTGTTATACTAAATAAACATTTCTGCCTTTTCTGTAGGTGCAGTGAGTGGTTGTAAATAGGACAGGATTCAGAAGATAAGCTTGCTGGTTTCACCGCCGAGGACTCACTGGAACGGTGAGTCCCAACCTGTCACATGTCAGGCATTTACTCCAAGGGATCTTGATGTGATTTATATGGATGGATATATTTCTGGCTGGATGTACAAACCACAAAGCTGACTCTAGTCCAGTTCATCTGTAAATTATGTTGCTCATGGAGGATTCATTTGTCCTTTTAAGTATTTAACTCTGTTTTTTTATGCATCTATTCCCTTAAAGGCTTTATATCCAGTATGGTAGAGGTTGCTTTAATTCAGATACATTGCCGTCCTAAATTATTCATACCCCTTGAACTTTATTTCATTTTCTGCATATTGTAACCCAAAGCTGGAGGATAGCATGAGTAGACAGAAATGAAGAAATCCGAAGAAAAGCACTCTGTGTTTTATTTATACAAACTGATCTGCTATATCTGTTATGTATATAATAAATAGAGTTAATTATTGTTAATGTTTTCTTTGATTTATTAACATTTTTTTTCTTTTCTAGAAATCAACACATTGGTTATTATTATCATTTCTTTTCATGTAAACAGAGGTGATATCAACCTAAACAATCTGCCTAATGTGTGTCGTCATCAACCTGTACCTCTCTGGGTCACATCTTTAGAGCAGCCTTGTGCTTCCAATACAACTGCAGGTCTTTTGTAGTATTTCTCTATCAGCTTTTTACAGCAACTTGGGGACATTTCTGTCCATTATTCTTTGGAAGGAACACAGGTGTAGCGAGGCAGCATGGAGAGTGTCTGTTGATGTAGTTTTTAAGTCTTTTCAAAGGTCTTCAGTTCATTTTAAGTCTGGCCTTTGAACTGTTCAAGCTCTTTATTATGCTTTAAGGCAATCTGTTCTAGCTGTTAATGAATACATTCCCACATCATGATGCTACCATTTTATAAATGTGTTTAAGTCTCATCTATCCAGAACACCCTGTAGGACTTCTAATTTCCTTTTGCCACTCCCACATAAAAAAACAGACTTTTTAGATGTTTATAGTTTATGACTGCCAGCCGTACTGCCAGTAGACACTCCTGCCAAAGCTGTAGATCTCTGCAGCTCTTCTGGAGTTAATGACAGACTGCTCCTTTAATTAATGCCGGTCTGCTCAGGTGGGAGAAAAAAAACCTTGCAATGGAATATGGAAGGTGGACTGATGAATCCTCTGTGAGATGTTTGGAGGTTAGAATACTACCTTCTTTATGAAGTGTTTTCTTTGTCTATAAAGTCAAATATGACTAAATCACATTCATGTTTTTTTGTGTTGTTGTTTGTTATATTGTGAGAAAATGTGGAGAAGTTTAAGTGGAATGGATTCTTTTGCAAGGCACTAAGGCACCAGATGCCAAGACTCATCTCCTCTCCGTGTTCAGTCTCGCAGTGCATTGAAGGGATGCGGTTTACTCTCCTCTTTTTCATGCATCATATTTCTGAGTGGAACAACTCCTATCACAGTGTGTCTCCCCACCGGTGTTGCTATTTTTAGGGGCAGCTTAACTATCAAGGGATGCTGTAGCCTTCCTCCATCCCTGTTTGTCTGGTTTTTTTTTTTTTCTCTTTTTCCCATTCCCATTCTCCTCCATGAGCCAATGTCCCAAAACATTTCCTGCTTTTCCCTGAATGTTTGAAGTAGAGAAGAGATAGAAGTAAATGTGTGTGTGTTTGCTGCATAAAAAGACAACAAAAACTGACCACATGCAAATGGTGGTGTGGTTGTTCAGCTGAACTCAAACCGCTTGAGTCGTGAAAAAGAAGAAAAATAAAAAGAGGTTTTAAAAGTACAGCTGAGGATGCTGTTAGTTTTCAACAATAATTTAGTTGATCTCTTTTTTTCTCTTGCTTATTGAGAACTGATCACAGGTTCTCATTGGGGTAAAAATTTCATCCAGTGTTTTTGATCTGATCTTCACACACGGCTTCATCTTTTCACCTTGTCGCCCCATCATGTTAGATGATAAACAGATTATTTCCAAACTGTTCCTGCAGTTTTGAAGAAACCTGCTCTTTGACGAGGTTTTGATCTCGTTTTTTTATCCGTTGCCATGTTGTTCGGCAGAACTCTGACTAAGCCGACTCGCTCTCTCACGGACGAGAAGCAATCCCACACATGGATTTTATCAGGATGCCTCACTGTTAACACAACACAGGACTCACGGTAGCTTTTCTTTTTCGGACAAATGATTCTCCAGATGTCCCAAACAATCAGTAGGAGGATTAATCACAGAAAATCACTTTTGAACTGTTTCACAAGCTGTCCAGCCTTGTTCTTTCTGCAGGATTTCAATCTGTGCTTAATGTTTTTCTTTCTTTGATAACTGTGGCTTTGTTGTTGCTCTTATTTTCTGAAGGCTGTAGTTAAAAAGTATAATGTAGGAGTCTCTGTGATATATTTTTTGATGCATACTTAACATAATTAAGTGTTATTGAAGACAGTATAAAGTAAAATGGATGTGGTCGGCTACACCAAGTCAGCATATTGACACACAGCCATTGGTGTTAATCAAATATGCATCTAGATGTTTCTGTGAGTGCCTACTTAGAGTGAAACTAAGCAAACATGTAAAATGTCGATCGACTCTTAAGAGATTTACAAAAGGTTCTAGCAGCTTTGTCTTTGGTGTCGACTCATCTGCTGCTCAGCATTCATCACGCTTGTGTTTTCTGCTGCCTGTAAAAAAAGAAAAAAAATATATTACAGAACATCTAAACCACTGTATGTTTCCCTATCTAAAGTATTCCTGTTTTCAAACATCTGCTGTTTTTGACAACTTAAAAAAAATCTGATCCGATGCTTAATCTGCCGAACATGAGTTCATGTATGAGTGATGCCTAAAGCTTCTTTTCCTACATATTAATTTGAAAATGTACATAAGGTTGACAGGTTGTTATTGACCTGATACAGATAAATCACTGGACAAGCTCTGCACTGGTGGCTGCAGGAGTTTATAGGCTCCAGTTCAGAAGATGATTGTCCTTGCGCTTGATGATGTTTCCTAGGCTTCCTAAACTCTTCCTCTCTCCAAGTTTCTCTTTTTGAAGTTGTTGGTGCATCAAAGAAAACAACAAAAAAACTCTTCTTTACTTTTCACTATTTTCCTTGCATTTGGCGTACCCTGAGGGGGAAGAACAATTCAAAGCACATCTGCCCCTTTTTAGCAAGCACTGTGCCACATGGATTGTACATTTCAATTTCTAGCTCCCTAAAAATCATTACAAAAACTTTATGTGTATTAACCCTCTCCACTCAAAATAAATAATTCTCCACATATGTAAAAGAGAATCATTAGCAAAAAGTAATCTAAAGCCCCGCCTGCACAAAGCTGCCAGATAAAGAGAATTTTCTATCATGAAAGCTGCAGCCAAGTTGTATTTGAGAAAGTTTCTGATGCCTTGTTTTGGATGTGATTCATGCAAAAGACTAAACAGTGTGATAACACTTGAGGATAATAAAGCTGCATTTCCTTTGGTTTAATAAATTAGTCCCCGTTTGTGTTGAGCGGCGGCTCACATACAGCTGCTGTTATTGACACAAGGAGACGGTTATTGTCCTCCCTCTGTGCCTCTTAAACAGTCCTATTGCTCCTGCTGGACGGTGTGGGCAGTGAGCTGACAGGTAGAGGAGGGCAACCACCTTGAGGAGATCCGGATGAGTGCAGCTCGCGCCCTGCGGGCATTCCAGTGATCCCCCCCTCCCTGCTGTCTCTTTTTATTTATCCCAGTGGAAAAGCTGGGAAAAAATTCAAAGGTCATAAAAGATTGTCATCAGTTTTATCTGTTTTCCTGGTTCTTTACTAATGTAAAAAGCATTGGTAGCGAAATAACCAATTTGTTCGCATGCATACATATTTGCTTGCTCTCTATTCTCAATTAAGAAGAGAAAGAAAAGCACATTTGCCTGCATGCAGACACTCCAGTTACAGCGCCTGTTATTTTTAAACAATGCAGGCGCCCTGTTCTGTGTGGGTTTTTATGGCAGCGTAGTTCCTGCCTCCTGCGTTGCTGAGGAGCACTCCTGCCCTCCAGGCTGCACCTCTCCTCCATTATTCTAATGAATATTTAGTGCACCGTTGGCAGGATGGCCACAACTCATCCTGCTAAAATACGACGAGCCGCTGCTGGGTTGGTAAGACGAGCGTTTGACAGCCTTTAACGCTGCAGCCGTGTGTTTCCACTGTATGAGCGTCTCAGTCGGCTGGGGGTGTGCAGAGTGACATACATTTCACATTTGGCTGTCATAAACAAACAGAGCACTGAAAATGAAATCAGGAAAAGAAAAAAAAAGCTACCAGAAAAATAGTAATAGAGGATGTATTTCTTTTTTAGTTTATGAAAGTGATTTTTAAACGAATAAACTTGACATTTTTGCTCAACAAGCTGTTATTCTCACATAAAAAGCAGTCGGACAGTTTTATATCTTAAAGACTCTCTTTCACAGTAGTAATACTTCCTTTAAGATCGAAATGAAGTGATTTCTGTCTTTGCTTCCTGTGGTTCTGGCAGTTTTCTACCGTTGGCTCTGGAAGATTGTTGTCATTAATCTTTACTGTAGCTATGGAGTTTACTTCAGAGCTGCTGGGCAGATTCCAGTTTCACCCCCTCCTCCTCATTCCTTGCCCTTTAGGTTGTATATCTCTGCATTCTAGCCTACATGATGGCTACCTTGATGCACTGCCAACAACCAAGGAATTCAAAGATACATGCGCACCAAAAATGTCGTGATACAGTTTAAATCTCCCCCTCAGCCCTGATTCAGTTAAAGTGAGTACTTTTAAGACTAAGTGCAATTGTATTTAATAAATAAGGATGAGACAACTTGAAAAAACTTATTGTTAAATTAAATTAAAACTTTTTTTCCATTAAAAATGTTATGGTGTTGATTCAGTAATATAGAGAGAGGAGAAGCCATCTGTCATTCACTAAGTGATTTGTTTCCAGCATCCTTCTAACATTTATGATGTCCCCCTGGGTAATACACTAAGCCGCAAGTTACCTACTAGTTTGCACACTAATGTATAAAGGGTTGAGTTTTTAAAGTGCAGCAAGATGAATATTGCTCCTGAGGAAATCACTCTGTGCATTAAGTCAGTTTCTCATTTGTCATATGCTTGTTGTCTGTTTATTATCACAACATTGTGCAGAAAAACATAATTGGAACAAAATGAACCAAAATATAACAAAAAAGTAAAAAGTAAAACACCTGAACTTGAGTATATATTCTAAACTATGTGACCAAAACACACCAGAAGTAATGAAAAGTGGACTTTAGATCAACTGATGCGGCTTTTTTATGGAGTTTCCTGTTTCACATTTATAGATCCTAAAGTATGTGGAATGGGCAAAACCCCAAGTTAGCCTTTGCCATCCATGCAATTTGCTGTTCCTAACAAATAGACACCATTTTGGTCAATGTTCTTAGAGGTACTGGAATGAACTGTGCTGCAGCATGAACCCTTCTCCATCAGATGTAGGAATAGAGTCTATCGCTGCCCAATGACTCAGCAAAATGTGTACATTTCTAAAGAACAGATGATCCAGACAAGAAGTCAGACAGTAAGAGCAAAGTGTACTGGGGGGCTATGTGAATGCTACTGCTCACTTTTCCAAGTTTCCCAGCATAGTATTGTTTTTTTCTTTCTTTCTTTCAAGTCTCTGAAATGTTTTGCATCAGTGCTGACTTCATTAATGCAGTTTGCCAACTGTGGTTCTACAGGTGAATTGCGGCAGTTAAGAAAAGTTGACATATAAAATGAGCTTTCCTATATTTACTGCAGTTGCCTCTTCAGGTAACTCGGTGCATGAGAGGGAGATTGAGGAGAAATTCTCTTGATGTGCGTTTGATGCGCTGTTTGCTTTTATTCGCCTTGCTATTTTGTTGAGGCTCCGCTGCAACCAAAAAACAGGGGCGTTTTTAAAGATGGGTCATAATAAGCCTGCCAAAAATGCACCTCGGACCCAATTGCAGACTCCACACAAGAGGAAGGAAATTAACCATTTGTCTTGGGCTCTGAAAAGCCAAAATTGCCTAATTGGAGTCGGATCAACAACAGAGTAAGACGGGAGTAAATATTTGGGAAGCCTTCGACCAGGACGGATCTTAGCTCTGCCCTGGTAATGAAAAGGGACCCGTGATTGGTCCTTTTACTGCTCGAAATTTAAGATGCTCTGTTCAAAATAGCTCATATTTTTAATGTTCCTAACCTAGATAGGAGGACTTCTGTGTTGCAATGACTGTGTGGTGCTTTTCTCCTTATCTTTTAGTGTACTGGTGTCATTTTAACTTGTTCCCAGGTGGGGCAAACATCTGCAAAGACTCTTAATAACTCTGTCATCCATTTAAGTTGGAATGACTGCCTTTTTGGCAGGTAGTCCCCTCCAATCTAAAGGGTTAGACTATAAGGTTATTCTGTTATGTAAATATTTTTTAAAAGATTTCTCAAAAAAGCAAAAATCCCAAAAGTTTGGGGCAATATTGATGGAAATGTCTGAATAATCTGCAGATTACCAGCAGCTTTATAAGTCCATGGAGATCTTATAAATAAGATTTGACTTTTCTGTCTTAAGCTAAAGGCCAAACCATACTGGATCTGATTTTCCAACAGAATGTGTCTGTAGCAATTAAAATGTTTAACTGAAAAGGGCCAAGTGTCCAATTGTCCGACAAAGTTTAGAACATGGTCGATTTTGGAAACTGATGGCAGAGTTCAAATAATCTGCTTTGGGAAAAACACAAACTAATGAGGTCAAATCATGACGGCAAGTGATCGGTAAAAAAGATCTAATGTCCAATGTCTATCACACTTGCATACATTTATTGCAAATGCAGCCATCAGGCTGAATTTAATGTATGGAGTTGATATGTTTCAAAGAAATTGGGTCGTATCACGTAGAATCAGACTGTATATTTGATAGAATACAGAATGCAAAACATTTAGCCTTGCGTAAATCATGTTATGAATGAATAATCAGAGATTTACATTTCTGGTAACAGTGTTCCTTTATGCTGTCTTTATTAGGTATCTTCATCTTAATTCTTAAGGACTAAGCTATAACTGCATTTGCACTTTTTGCACGAATTGAAATATGTGAGTTTGCTACACTAATATACTTTTTAAAATGTATTTTCTTCTCAGTGTAGCAAGAACGCTGCCTGATAAGATTTAATTGCCTTGCCAAAAGTAACTAGGCCATCCATATTTCATCGCTGTCATGTCCTTGGAGATTTTCTGTACATATGAGAAGTGCAGCAGTAAAAAACGGGACCTAGTAGAAGAATGACCTTATGTCCAGCAGCTGGGAACCATATTTCAGGATGGTGTGGTTGTGCAGACGTCATAGAAAGACCTTGACGCTGCATTTTTGGAAGGGTTTGCTTTGCTGCAGGGTGAGTCAGACTCATCATCTTGTTACATTATACAGTAAATGTATAATGAGGCCAAACTAAGAACACAATTAATTCAATTTGATTCAGTTCAAAAAGACTTTGTTAATCCAAAAGTGAAATTACATGTTTAGAGATATTTATCTTTTTGGGTTTGAAACTGAAGGATCAGTATCCTTATAGACCAAACTGGAGCAAGCAGTGAATTAAGTGAAACGTCTTAATGGACCTGTTGCTCCAGCGAACCATTAACCTGAAAACCTTGAATGGACTAATTGGCTCACTTGGCATATTTAAGGATTCATTCTTTTTCACTTTAAACTCTTGTAGGGAAGTTGAAGAATCTGTCGTCTCGTGTCTTCAGCAAACCTTTTTGATCAAAGCATTCCAGTTTTTTTCTCTGGTTATTTTAAATGTGAACGTCAATAAAAAAGGATGAGTGTAGTTTTTAATAGGAATGGAGTCCATGCAGAACTGGGTAGTAGGCTTTATAAACAGGTTTGAATTGTTACTCTGAGGAAGTGTAAAATAAAGCAAACATATTTTTAAGTCAAAAATTAGCCTGTAGCAGTTAAACCTACGTTGGAGATATTTCAAATTAGCTTTGGCAGCAGGTGATTTCTTTACTTTTTTCATGTAAGGTACATAGTCAACTATAAATGATGTCAGTGAGCAGAGGGTTGCTCATAGTTACTTTGGTTTGACGAGTGATTCTTTCCAGATCTACTTCATTAGAGTCAAGTGGTCAAGTGCACAAAGTTAAATTTAAATGTGGACAAGAGTTTACGTTTATTTATGACAATATTTAGTTTTAATTAACAAAACTAAATTACCGTGAGAATTAAACTGTTATCTAATGGTACTTTAGTTATAGTAGTCGGCTGACGGCTTTTTACAAACAGTGCTACTTGGGCCTGCTAGCTAAGGCAGATGTAGTTGCTCCCTTTCCTTATGCGTGGCTAACTACTCTGTTTTTATAGAAGTGAACAATATCTTGTTTTATTGATAAGGACAGACAAAGAAATATCTTCTAGTTCAGAGATGTCGATCCCTAATCCTCGAGGGTCGGTATCCCCTAACTTTTAGATCTGTCCGTGGTCTGACACACCTGAAACAAATGGCTGAATAACCTCCTCAGCATGCCGAGTCCTGCTGGTGATGTGATTATTTGATTTAGGTTTGTTTAAGCAGAGAAACAACTAAAAGTTGCAGGACAAAGGCCTTCTATGTCTGGAGTTTTACACCTCTGTTCTAGACCAAGGAAATAAAAAAAATTTTAGTAGAAATTTGCAGAACTTTTTACATTACAATTATCATCCACCCATTTTAAATGAGGAAAATTCAAGTAAAATGTTGAAACCAATCATCTGATGTAGAAACAACATATCAGAACCTGATTTATCTTAGGAAAAACAAACAAAACAACAACAAAAAAACTTAAGTAGCTCTTAGATATTATTATGGAAGGAAAAAAAAGTTGCTCAATAATCTAAAATGGCTTTTACTGTTGTCCTTTCTTTGTATATGGTTTTATGTAAGCTTGGGAACATGAACAGCTCCCTCTGAAAAATATATGTGATCACACCTTTGTAAAGGATGAGGATTTTTGGAAGAAGCCAAAAGATTTTTTAAAGACCTGTTCCTCAAACGCATCACGGTCTATTTATAAATAAATAAATAAATAAATAAGTAAAAAAAAAATAGTACCATTAAAATCTACTGATTTCTGAAAACGTCCATCCTTTTGTTTCGACTGGCCTCTCTTTAGGTGCTCTAATAGCATATGTTCTCTGATCTTAATGAACGCTGCCATTTAAAATCCGACAGCATGATTAACATAAATGTCTACGAGAGGAATCGGTGGAGCGCTCGCATTCCTTCACACTTTGCACCCACACTGAACTGATCTGATTCTCACTTTCTTTTTTCATCTTCACAAGCTGTATTTTTTGCAGACAAGCATGTGCTTGCAATTGTCCTCGTCTGCGACCAGACGGGAGACGAACGGGTCCCGTATCAGAGTCCATGTTTGGAAAGCTGTGAGTGGGAACTGTGGCCAAATGCGAAAACAACATGATCATCGAGGCAGGTCTAATACGAAAGAAAAATCCAGTGCGCACCCGTCCCTGCAGAGCCGGTCTGCTTCATGTTTCAGTGACATGTGTTTTCCACTGGATGTACTGCAGATAGGGCTTTGATTGAAATTCTTGTTACTACAATGGGAGGCTTTCTTTACTCAAACATCATCTCTGTGTACTCCTTGGATAAATACTGAGTTCAGTAATACGCTTTAGTGCTGTCATGCTTTGTATAAAGTCAGTGTGGGTGTAATAATACAAATGTGGCGTTTTGATTCATCAGTATCTGCTGCAGTGTGACCGTCACTACATGTCTGTGTATTATTGCTGCTAGTATTTCTTTAAGTGAGTAATATTTAGAGGTGACCTACTTCGTTTTATTTCATGCAATAACATTTCTAAGAAACAGTCTTCAGTAATTTATTTCCTCATTTTACATCCAGGAGCCCCAAATCTGTTTTTTTTTAAGTTTATTTAATTACTGGTCTTTTTTTTTGTATTTTGGATCATTTTTCACACACGCTGTGGCCAGTTCTTTGTTAAAGCCATTTTACCTTTGATCATTAAAGCAAAAAAGAAAACAGCCCAGTATTGTTAACGCATAGCAAAGAACCTATTTTGGTTTTATTTTTAGGAACTTTGTGGTCAGCAGCCTATCTCAATAATACAACTTTTGTTTTTAGCCAAATCTATATGAAAATCTCTAATGACATTTCAATAATAGTACAGATTCAGAAAAAGCTTTATTGCCAACCATTTTAAATATATGAGGAATTTGTTTTGGTGATAAAGTGCTACACACAGGCAAGCGAAAATACACTTCACATAAACAATTTGTTTGGAAATCTATAATATAAAATGAACAAGTCCAAGTAGTAGTTCTTTTGGAAGAACAAGAGTCAAACTCTGACGCATAAGGTGAACTTTACCACATTTTAGATGGTTTTTGGGTACTTTTTGGGTGCTATCGGACCGATTTCTGATATCAGTATCAGATCGGGCCAGCTGATCTGGATAACATTCAAAATCCAGTCTAATAACACAATTCTACACATTTATTACTGAAAGTACTCTGTTTTTAGACCTAAAGCTTAGTACTTGGCTTTTTCCCTTTTTTTGATTGTATTTCAGGCTGTGATGTGGTTGACTGAGGTCTGTTTCTGCAGCACATAGACCCAATATAGAAACATTAAAAGAAGAAATGGCCCAGTAGTTAAAAACATCAGAGGAATAATAAGTAATAACTTTTCTGAGGTTATCTAAGGGAGGAACAAGGTGAGGTAGCAGAACTGGTGCATGTTAGAATAAGAAAAATAGTAGTAAACCCAACTCGACATCATTTACAACAGCATCAGTATTCTAGAGAAAAGTATCTCTTCCTGTAAATGAGCAGCTTTATTAAGTAGATATTTTGGATTCAGAAGTAGCCTACAGGCTACAGAGAGAGCAGTCTACACACAGGCCATTGCTTGGCCCACTAATCAGCTACTGTACCGAGTCAAATCAGATTGTTGTGGTCTAAACCAATTTTCTTTGCAACCTTACCCCTGCCATGACTGCTTAAATTCCCCAGCAAGTGTAGCAACAGGGAAAGGTTATGATTTGATCCTACTCACCTTGATCAGATTACACACTAGAATTAGTATAATTACAGCTGTCACTGATTAATGGGTAAGCTATAATTAGCGACGCTGCGACAAGGAAGTGTGTTTTAATGTGTGATTAAGAAAACTGAATGTGTATTTGTTAAGGATTTCTTCTTTTTTCTTAAATCCACCTAAACTTTAATCATCCCTTTATTTTAATTTATAAAAACAAGATATGTCAGCACTCATTGTTAAATAAACAAATAAAACTTGGACACTAAATAACCTTATTTTGTATGGGATATCTGAGGAGGACCTTTCTTAGAGACAGTAAAAGCAAAAAGAGATTGTAAAGAGTAGATAAACTTGAAAACATCTATCACACTTCACAGAAGACAATAACCAACATGTTTGGGTTTTTAACTCGTATTTTATAGATTATGATCATATTTTAAGATTGTTAATATTAGAATGAAAAACTGTGTCTTTTTTAAAAGTTGCATCAGAGTATCACATAACTTGAGTGCCAAACTAGGTTATTTATTTAGTCATTGTTTTCATAATTTCAATACTTTTGTTATTCTAAAAAAATGCATTAAAGGAAAATGGACCAAATATAAAGCTTTGTGGGACTCCCCTTTTTTTTAGCACCCACTAAACTTTAGCATGCTTCAATATTTGTGTGAAATCTTTCATCAGTTTGGTATATTATTGTCTATTTATCTATATAATCTCAAATTATATTTAATTATATTTTTAAGCCTCAGTCTTTGTACTTCATGCTATTGCTAACATTGGGTCATGTTTGTCTGCTTGGCATGATTTCTAACCTCGGCTTTTTCTTTTTTAAACCACTCATTTACAACTGACTGGAATGTCTTATATATATGTATGTATGTATGTGTGTGTGTGTGTGTGTATGTGTATATATATATATATATATATATATGTATATGTATATATATATATATGTATATGTATATGTGTGTGTGTGTGTATAACATACTGTATACACATACACACTGGACATAAAATGTCTACAAACTCCTGTTCAAATGCCAGGTTTTTGTGATGTAAAAAAAATGACAGCAGGACAAATTGATAATATTAATAATATTCTCAACTCTTTCCACCTTTGTGACCTTTGACCTGTACAATTCAACTGATAAAACAAACAAATCCTTCTTTTAATTAATTACATACTTTGAGGTATTTAAAAAAATAATAATCCTGCAATAGTTGTTGTCAAATTTGTCTCTGGCTTGATTCAATTACATTTAAAAATATTCTGTCAAAAATCCAGAGTTTTTAGAACCAGCCATTCTGACCATTACAGCTCCTACTGCTTTAAACTGAGGAGTGTTTAAAATGTCCATTACTAGCTATGAGTTTGGATCGCTAGTCATTTGATATTTAATGTAGAGGTTTTATTTTGATTTTAACAGAAACTGTACAATATGTTAAGACTCTAGTTTGAAACAAAACTGCATGGAAGTCTATTTTCACCACTTATATCCTGAGTTTATGTATCCGGTTGTCTTCCGTCCATCCATCCACACTCGGGAAGAAGTGCTTTCACTGCTGAATGTCACCACAGTGACGTTGGGGATTCCCATTGGGTCCTTTTTCCCAAATCCTGAGTATCAGCTTTTGTGGCCAGATAACACTTATCCTGACTTACCAACACGTCTGCAAACTTTTCAAATCTATAACCACACTGGGGTGTATCTGCTACGCAGCACTGAAATGAGCAGCTGCCAAATATCCATTATAGATTACTGCGTAGTGACTTCAAACACATAATGACACCTTATCGAACATCTTCAGTCCACATTCTGAGCATTGCATTAATGCTGAGATGCATCAGAGCCTCACTAAGGTTGCGCTTTACACCGACTAGACAGATCGGATGCAGCTGAACTAAGGTAACCAGAAGCAAGAGGAAAAGGGAGCGATAAGAGACTGAGCTGCTGGGTTTCAAATATTAATAGCGTGTATATCAGACATAGTGCATGCATGAGTTGTTTGTGTGCACTCCAGGTTTTCTACAAGCTCAGCAACCCCCCGACCATGACAAGGCGAACCTCAGTCTGTGAACAGACTTGGTCAAGCACAATGGAGTCGTGGGTAAATGGATGCGAGGGCCGAAATAGATTACGCAGATGCTGCTGTGTTGACAAAGCCGTGGTAAACCTAGTCTGGTCTGGGATTTTCCATCAGGGGCCTATCTATATGATATGATCTTTTTCCAGGAATAAAGATTAAAATCTAAAATAAATATTCAGTGATATGGACAGTAGATTAAATATATGCACTTAATGTGATTGAGCTACATATTATTATTGCTCTCAGGGGTCAATTGGATTTTTAAGGTTGTCATGATTATATTTGTTTTTTTTTTTTAAAAAAAAGCCATCCCTTTTTTTCTCCTCCCTCCCACGGTTTATATGAGTAGGATAGAAAAGCAGCAGCGTCTCTGTTTATCTGGTTGTTTTCCAACGAAAGACATAACCTCCTACAGTTTGCATAAAAAAAGACAAAAAATCTGGCTATTAGTTTTCTTGATGCATCACAATATCGTGGCCTTTTGAAGGGAGTTATTACCACACACAGATACTTCATCACTTTAAATAAGTTAGATCAAACCAGAGAGGAACGTTCAGGTCTTGCTCGCAATACCTGCTAATTAATTTCAGTGAAAAACTCAGATGGATTATTTAACACAGCTTTCAGATTCTATAAATACAAATATAGGATTTCCTTTTAACCTTTAAGTTTTTTTATGATTGTCTAAAAAAGTATGACTTCAATCATTTTGTTAGACATTCCACTGAATACATATGGTTTAAAGCTTTAAATCTCAAGGCCATGTTGGACAAAGCAACATGTGGGGGAGGGGCATCACTTTATCACAGTTTTTTTTTGGGGGGGGGGCAATAGATTAAAACTTGACTTTAAGCAGGAATTTTCTTTATTCTTAAATCCTAAAGAAAAAAAAAGTAGATCAGCATTTGAGTTGAAATATTCAAGTTTTAAGCTTTAAATATCAACAATAACAGATCAACCAGAGGAAATAAAACCTTTTCTCAGCGGCAGGTGCAGCTATTTCTAGATACTCATTTGTCGTCTCGGCATCCTATTTAGGGAGAGTTATGATTCAAGCTTTGTGCACGTGGTATGTGTGTGTGTTTTATTAGCCCCACTGAATGAGTAACCTTTCCAATCTGTTGGGACGTCGCCTTAACCCCGTGGCAACACAACCACGTCAACGGCATGAGTTTTGCCGTCACATTTTTTTTCCTGGATTGATCTGCGTTATGTAAGGGTAATAGCAATGCCAAATCGACATACTGCTGCACACATGCAAACACACACACACACTTTCTCTCTACCGCACGCAGACACTGCCAAAATGTTCCAGCTGGTAGGCTGGCACTTTTTATCAGAGCCAAACCACTTGGATAGAACAGCTACCAATATGTTGTGCTTTTAAAGAAAAAGTCATTATTATAGGATTAATGTTTGTAGTACAAAGAAGGTTGACGGGGAAAAAAAACCTGCATTTCTCATTATATGAAATATTACAGAAAGTCAAGGTTGATTTCAAGGGTAAATACTCTGAGCTCCATGAATAGAAGAAACTCTTAACCGAATCTTGTTTATACTTTGCCTCTAGGCAGCCAAGCTTTCATGTAAGTGGTTTAAAAGTGGTCCTGATCAGCACCTCCCCATGTTTTTTAAAGGTCCTTTTCTTTTCTCCCAGCTAAACTTACTCTTAGTAGCCGAGTAAAATTGACTTTGAAGTTGAATTTCTGGCTCTTGTTGCTTTCATATATTTTTGATATTTCAACACAAAATCATCTCTGAAGTTTGCAGATAATTCCTGCTAAAATGAAAAATATCAGGGTAATAATTATGAAAACAGAAACCCCTTGTTCATATAACTAGTGTTTTCTGTCTGTCATTTACTAACACCTTTAGGTTATAACACCAGTCAACGTTGATGTGCTCTGCTTTGTGTTCTGTTGGTGGGGGGCAAAAAAAAAAACAAAAAAACAAAAGGGCCTGGACCTTTTTAATTCAGGTTGAATGCAGAAGCCTTTAGTACAATGATGCACAAGTCAGCAGTGACCACATGGAGAAACCCCATAACTAAAACAAAAAGTGTCTGCCCTAAACCTATGGAAACATATACTGTAGAAACATATATTTCAAGTATTGGTTTTCTGTTTTTTTTTTTTGTTTTTTTTTGTGTAACTGTATATGGATAGTTAATGTATAGACTTATGGGTATTGATGCTCTGGAGACAAGTTTTATCCACTCCAAGTTTAGATTTGAGAACTTTAGTTAATGCTTTACTTTTTCTTTCTGATGTCCCTGGGGTATCCTGTGTTGTTTTCTGTTTGAGTTTGGCAGAATTCAACATATAAAACATGTACAGCCTACTCCTTTGTGCGCTGAGATGCAGTTATATCCCGTTCCATTTCTAGCCTATCAGCCGCTATATGAATAATGAATCTAGTAAAAAGACAAACGGCATCTTGTTGAATGTTGCATGTGGATTCTGATAGATATTTGCGGCCGTGTTTAAGTGCACTTAGAAACAGTCAGATGGCATTATGCACTGTTGATGGTTGTGATCTGAGCATCTTGATTCTGCTGCTCAGTTGTTTCTTCATACTAACTAACTTCTGGTTCTATGATCTAGTATTTAATAGCTCCATCCTCCTTCGTCTTCTTTACAGACATTCCTCCTCTGCGGCACTGCTGATCAGATTTTATCTGCACACTGGATTGAGCATCAGTCATTCAGGGTCTCTCTGGGTGGAAAGACGTTTGAGAATAGGTTTCGGTATCAAGTGAGTTTCTTTATTGGCCCTGCTGAATCTTAACTTCACTTGGGGGCTCTCAGAAGCCCCCTGTGAGAACGTACAGGAGCATAAATGATGATAGAAAAAACTGGCCTTGGCAGCTCATTCTCTGTTCACATCAATAAAAGCAGCTGTCAGCTTTTTAGGTATTTGTTTCCACTCTCCTCTTTTTGTTCTTGCTTTATTTCCATTACAAACGTGGGTAAAACTATGCTGATATTCTGCTAATTTCACAAATGCAAAGTTTTTTATTTGAGGTGTTTCCATTTAATAACAAATACAATTTAAATTTCAGGTCAATACATTTGTTTACACAATAAATCTGAGAAGATGGCAGTGGCCAAATTAAACTCATGAGATATAAATAAATCATCCACGGCTCTAGAGGGCGCCGTCATCCTCCAATTACTTGCGATTTTCTTCATCTTTTTACAAGGTGGTAAGGTCCAGTTGCTGATCACATGAGTTGTGTGACGCGAAAAAAGTGTTTCCTTTGCAGTTTTGTGAAAAATAAGAATTTCGATACGATTGCTGTGTGTATTGAGATACAGGGCTCTTTCAAAATATTAGCATATTGTGATAAAGTTCATTATTTTCCATAATGTAATGATAAACATTGAACATTGATATATTTTAGACTCCTTGCACACTCACTGAAATATTTCAGGTCTTTTATTGTCTTAATACGGAAGATTTTGGTATACAGCTCATAAAAACCCCAAATTCCTATCTCACAAAATTAGCATATCATGAAAAGAGTCTCTAAACGAGCAATAAACCTAATCATCTGAGTCAACAAATTAACTTTTAACACCTGCAAATGATTCCTGAGACCTTTAAAGCTCCCAGCCTCAATATTTTTAGAAGGACATGTAATTGTCATGAAAATGCCATTTCCCTGAAGGCATCAATGTCACGAACTCCCTTTCATTGATTCTGTTGCATCACCACTGGGTTATTCAGGTCTTCTGTTGGTTATACTAGTTGACTTTAGTATTTTCCTGCTCTAAATCTGTATAGAAAAATACTGAGTCCTAGAAAAATATTTCATCCATCTGTACATTGGTTTGTTCTTACATGTATGTTTTTTTTGTTTGTTTGTTTTTTTGCAGTGTCATTCAAAGACTGACCACTGTAAAAATGATCTATGAATTATAGTGAATTTCTATTTTCCAAATTGGAAAGTGGGAAATAATTTAAACATTCTGGAAATTTTAGACAGGAAAAGAACAGAAATCTGACACATTGTTAGCATCCTTTAGGTCTTGTTTCCTTGTGTTGAAAGGAGTTTTATTGTTGTGGCTTCAAGGATTTTTACTCTTCCACTGCTTTATATACAATCCATAGTTAACTGTTTGCATATTGTGTCGCTTTTCATTCCCAATCTCTTATCTGGAGCATAAACAAACACGTTCGGAGCTAAATTAGTTTATCACTCATGTCTTTGTATTCGTGGGAAACAGGAAAAAATGTCATTGAAGTCCAGTTAGGTTTAATGACAAGATATTTACCCATAATGCTTTGTAAAGCACCATGAGTCTCTCTTGGGGTTCCAAATTACCTCTCACATCTGCTGCTACTCTTTGCTGCAAATAAGTCAGCAAAACACAATTACACACACATCCACACACACACAGAGCAGTGGTGTGGTGCCGTACATCCATAAGCTTAGAGAGGGGCTGTTTGAACTGATTAGTCTGTCATAAGTCATGATGATGCTCTTAAACAGAGGTGATGGAAGAAGTTTGATTAATGCTGTCGTTCAAATGGACGTGGTTTAAATAAACTGACAATAAGCTAATATTATGACCGCATTTTTAATAGTTATAAAACTCAATGTTTCTGTAGTTTCTGTATATTTTATGGCTTTATTTTTGCTACCAAATTAAAAGAGAGGAGTATCAGGTGGACTATGGTTGCTTCTCCAAGATACTCTTAGAATGGACCATATGGATTGTTTTGGTCTTTAGAAGTTATAGCTGAATGTCTCTGAATATCTTTTTTTTCTGCCTTTTTGTTCTTTTTAATGGACTGAAGCAAAATATTGCAGCTTAGATCTCTTAGTAGCATTACATAGACGGTAAAAAGTAGAACTATTATTAATCTCATGTTTTAAAGTAATTAGCTGCACATGGAGTCGCGTTCATGATCGGTTTATTTTACTGAATTTCTAGATGCTATTTGCAACTTTGTTGATAAATGTCATTCATTGTAATGTATTAGACATTGTTTATAAATCCTTGAAAGTTTGCGATGCTGTTTATAAATTTGGATGGGAGGATTAATGTGAAGAGCCTTTATAAAGAATGACAACGATGAGGCCTAAGTGAACAGTTTCCAACAGCAAAGCTGTAACAGAAAACCCGTTTGGAGGCACTTATACTATCTGCGTGACTGATGGATTGAAATTAAAGGACAAGTATCTTTAGCTTGGCTTAAGTGCTCTAAACTAAAGATTGTTGCAAAACAGTTTCATTGGTTCCCTTTTCAGGACAGGATTGTAGATAAGGAGTGAAACAATTGGGAAAAACTGTCAAAGTGGTTCTACTGTGAGTATCTGGTTGCAGAAAGAAGATAAAAATCTGTACATCCTCCCAAACTGTGGTTATTCATAGATATTGAGATGCATTTACTGGAGAAGATGCAACATATTGTTCAGAAACAAATATTTTTGTTTTTTATGATGATAAAACCAGTTGAGGACAAGTTTTCTCATCAGTGCAAATCAATCACTGTGGCTGTTTGCTTGAAAACCATGTCTTTTATTTAGGATGTGCTAATAGTGTGTGGTGGGCTCTGATTGAAAACCCGCAGCACTGGTTAGGTGGGCGGATGGAATAAAGTCGGTGTTTCAAATATTTGAAGTTGGTGTGGTTTACTAGCTAATCATGACAAAGTAGCATGCAACTTTATCTGTCAGTGGTTACAGTGTTTTTGCTGACTGATTTATTTTAGGCTTAAAGAAAAGAGGAGATGTTAAGTCATTTGTGAAAGATGTCCTTTTACCCTTTGTCAGATAGCTGCCCAGGCATGTTTCAGTAGAAGCCAATTAAGGAGATTTTTGTTTTTCAAGCGTCTGCTCTTGATATAAGAGGCTGGAGGGAAACAAGGTGAACCTTAGGAGACACTTTAGAGCTCTAGAGAAGAAGGGGTTGTGTGTACGATTTCTAATATGTGGAACATCCAGCTATAGATTAATGGCAGAGATTTCAGAATGGTGCCCAAAACACATCTGGTCAACCTAAACTGTCAGTGAGAAATGGTTAAATTTATGTTTTAAAGCGGTTTTAGAGACTTTCAAACTAATTATCTTTGGCTGCTTTTTCACAAAAATATTTTCAGTCCTTCTCATGTTCCCATATGCACACATTAGCTCACACCCACAGTGCTTCTTTGCAACCTCCCACACTGAATAAATTTAGATTATTGGCTGTAAAGTAGTGCAAACTTACTTCACATCTTTTTTTTTTTCTTCCAACAAGAGAAAATGAAAACGGTACAGAAAATAGATTTGTACTTACTTTTAAGAAATTAAGATTAAAAAACATGAACTATGGCACTTTTTAGATATTAAATTTTTATTCTTTGCTATATTTGAACCGTTTTGAAACTTGCATGTTTAGAAAATGATGTAACACTTTTGTTTACAGATTCAATAATACTAAGAAAGGTATAATGAGATAATAGTGAAGTTATTTGTTTTTAATACATTTTCATGTTGATCTATTTTAGTGCTAAACATAAAACTCTTTATAAGGGTACCTGGTTTGCTAATATTTGGGTTTTGTTTACAGGAATCAGATTTTACTTTACTTTTTACCAAAGGAAACAAATTAAGATTACAAATATAAATATTAATTATATTGTTCAATGTTGTTGTATAGATAAATAACCAGGACGACATATTCATAGCAGGTCACTAATGGCCTGTTTTAGTTTGTTCGACTGGTCTAAATGAGAATTCAAACCACAAAATATGGTAAATGGGTGAAATCTAAAGTCTTTCAAATAATTGTTATTGAAATATGCGAGATTAAACCACCTTAAAACCCCCCAGTATCAGCAGGTTGATTTGAAATCATTTGTCCTCCTGTGGACCTATGGACCTCTATGGATAAACAGATTTTTACGTTTCTACTGATCCAACAAAGCCTGTGGTACACCAGGCTGTTTTACAGCCACAGAAAGTCCAATGCTGTTCATCACCCATCTTTATGAGGTACTCTAAAAACCTGCCCATTACTGAAGCAGTGCTTGCTGAAATCTGCCGCTCTAAAATAGAAGGCCTTATGTAACCATGGCCGGTGCATGGCAAGAGAAAATGTCAAATGCAGTTCTGCAGCCTAATGGCTTTAAATCTTTAACGACTAAACAAATAGAGAACAAATAATGGACTACATGTAGCATTTGTTTGGGGAAAAAAGGTTTTTGAAAAGTGAATGAGTAGTTTGTATTAGAAAAATATTTTTAACCTGACTGACTTGGGGTGACTACATCTACTGATCATGCTGTTTTTTGAAAGCCTGTAGTTTGTTACTGGTGTTTTCTATTTATTTTTTATTCATTGTGGATTTTTGCTAACTTGTAGCTCATATACGTCAGATTTTACACTTCACCAAACATGTAATCAGACAGAAGGCAAACTGCCCACAAGTCAGAGCAGCTTTGTGCTCACGTCACTAACTGATTGGGCCTTGGGCAAGACGTGAACAGACGGTATCCCAGGAAGATGTCCCACCATCCCACCCTGCTGATAATCCATCAGTTCTTCGAGTTTATGAGCACAAAGATACATACTTGGAAACACATGTTTTGACCAGAGCCAAGTGATTGCTATGAATTCTTCCTTCCAGAGCCGGGAGAAAAAAACTAAGTCTTGTAGAGAGGCTGTAGGAACTGAATGGACCCAGAAACAAGGGAGAAGTTGCATAAAGATGAGGTGTTAATTATTTCCTATTGGTTGATTATTCCCAGCACCTTCTGACTCCTCTTCAGTTGATATTTTCTGTTAATTTTCTGTTTTTGCTTGATATGAGACACGTACTACAATGTACTTCAAATGCATTTATATAATAAACTAATCTGAGTAGAAACATTTACTCGTTAAAGTACAGACTTATATCTTTTAGATGTCTGTAGAGGCTGAGAATAACTTGTCAAACCTGTTTTTAGATGTTTAAACCAGAATCGTTAGAATTTCTTTGAGTCTCAAAGCTGATAGAGATGCTTTTCATTGTTGAGATTTTTCTGGGCTTCATTTCAAACTGTTTTATTTCTCCATTTTTCAAAACTTTTTGGATTGTTTCACAGTGTACCAGCTGTGACATATACGGATAATCTGGCTACTGTATAGAACATAGGTTGTGATCTTAAACATTCTCCTTGCTCCAAAAGCGACAGAAAACACATGTCTGTGTCAGGAAAAACGTACTTAAATGGTGTTATAGTTTGAAGTAACTTCAGGAAAGTTAGACAGAATCATCACGTAAAGTTTGCTGAAAATAAACTCTTAATTACCAATCTGATTTCACAAGTGTTGATCTCTTTCTAAGCGGGACAACGATTCCTCCATCCAGATCAATTGAATCAATGACACTCCTACCGGGACAGAAGTCAAACGTGAAACATTTAAATGTGACAAAACTGCAAATACAGAAGAAATATGCATGGATCTGAAATGGGCCAAAAACAAGTTGGCAGCACTTTACACTTACAGAACCAAAAGTCTGCAGTTCAACTATGTTTGCTTGGCCAAAGGAAGATTAGATAAAGAGAAGACCACAAAGTAGAAGCTGGGAAGCCTGAAGTGGGTTCATGGGTTCTGACCCGGTAACCTGGCACCAGGAGACTTGTATCTTTTTATATTAACAGCGGCGCCGATGCTGTCCAAAGACTATTTATTCTGAGCGGTGGGTTCTTGTTTACACAGAGAGGCACACTGGTGTTCAGTTTGACGTCTTCAATGTTTGATGTGGTTTTCTTGTTCTGCCTCAGATAACCAAATCAGAGCGCTCCACTGCCTGGAAGAGCGCCGCTGAGTGGAAGTCCTGGAGGGGGGGGGGGGGGTTACAAATAGACCCGTCTCAGTGGTTTTTTTTTTTTTTCATCCTGGGACCAAAACGGTCGACTAGATGTTATAAAACCAAGTATCCCTTGTTTGATAGCTTCTGAGCATCTACATTTATTCCTGGGAGAGCAAGAACTTCCAAAGAGATGGGTTTGCAGCATAGATCCATGAAAAGCAGCAACAAATCAGAACTACCATCTTTCTACAGCACTTTAGCTTCCAAATCCCAACCATGTACTAATAAATAGTTAAAGACCAACTGCTGGCGGACATCTTTCTTCCCTTTGGCTTACTTGATTTTCTACTTTGCAGATTTAGACACAAAATCATAGAAAACTGAACAGCAGATCAAATGATTATATTCATGCATGTGTTTGTCTGGAGCAGGATTTCCTAGTGAAAGATACGTTTTCTCCATTTTTCTTTTTTTTTTTTTTTTTTTGTGTACCAGATGTAAAATGTAACCTACTTTAGAGGATCGCCACATTTTGTACTATCCTAAGACGCACATGTGAACACAACATGAGGTGGCCTAGTTTTTTGAGCTCCTCTGTGGTAATCTGATCCAGGACCAGTGAATAGAAGGGTCTGGGAAAGCTCCCTCTACCATTGTACATCCGGAGGACTGGAGGAGAAAGGCTTGGAGGGCATCTGTGAAGCTGGATTGAATCTTTATGAGCTTGAAACCCTCCTGCCTGACCTGTGCCATTGATCAGAGAAGTAATAAACTCTTACTGTAACAAGCTGGCATGAAGTGAAATAGTTTTAATGTGTCATTTAAAGTTTGATCTGAATGTATTTTGATTTGTTGT
This sequence comes from Jordanella pulchra, assembly GCA_034780135.1. Lineage (NCBI taxonomy): Eukaryota > Metazoa > Chordata > Actinopteri > Cyprinodontiformes > Cyprinodontidae > Jordanella > Jordanella pulchra. The sequence continues at coordinate 25,414 of JAUZNJ010048409.1, forward strand.
ATTTTACAGAATGTCATCCAGGCTGAATACCTGCTCTGGGCTGTTGGAGTAGAGATGTTACCTAGTAGTTCCACATTTATCTCTCCCTGCGTCTCTTTTCTTTTGTTTGTTTTTGGTCCTACGCCAGCTGTGATGGCCAGCTGCCCACTTTGCCAAGGCTTTGGCAGATTCCCAGATTGTTGACCCAGATAGTCAAGAAAGGAGAGGAACGGGCTGTTTCCCAGATTCACTTAAATATGTGCACCTGCAAAGGTGCTCAGCGTGCAAATACTTGAAGACATTCACCAGAGCAGAACACCTGGATGTCTTATGAGTACAACCTCAAACTTTCAGTTTCATTGTTGCTATGATAGTTTTTCTAAGTTTCACAGCTGTTGAACAAACCAATGTTTTTGTAAGACTTTGATTTTCTGTTTGCCAAATGTTTCAATCAATATTGGTGATATGACTTTTACAAACATTTTCAATATACATCAGTCTATAAACTTAGCATTGTTCACTGACTGATGTTTCAGGTTTTCATGTAGTTTTATGCATTTTTGTTTTTAGAAGCTAATATTTCTTAAATGTTATGTTTTTTTATAAACATGTGAAAATATTCTTCACAAGTTTGTTTAGACATGTGTTGTGGGAATTCTCTGCCATCTTTCTAAGGCTTTTATTTTTTTTACATCGATGTCAAAATTTTATCGTATTGACTGAAACTAAGAAATCTATGGTGATATACATTTTGGCCATATCGTCCAGCCCTGGGTTGAGGGTTGGACTTTGAGCAGAGCAATCGAAGGTTTTACGTCGGCCTGCTTTAGCCAATCCAAACCAGGTTTTAAAGATGTTTCTGTTATCATTGTTATGTGGAAACAGCCAAGCATTAAAAGGTACTCATCGTTTATTCTTTCAGACAAAAAAATACTTCATGTCGTGTGGACTTTATGTCCACCTCCCTGTTATCTGACATGTTAACCTTTTTTCTAAAGGCCCGATGGTTCAGTCTTTCTTAAACCATCTCAGTCCAGCGTTTACTGTAGTTTCCAGTCCATGGTCTCCTTGGTGGTTCCTGGGTTTTTGCACCAATTTCTTTTTATCCGAGATGGATCGTTTGACTCGTTTCCCAGAGGGGTGGTAGAAAGCTAAAACAGGCAGATAACTTGTTCTGGTTGTTTGAACTGAGGATCTCCGAATCTGTTGTTTAGAGTTGAGTCAATAAGAAGTTTCCAGATTGTGTAATTCTGAATTGTCTCCCATGTTTAGAGGATTAACCAGTGTAGTGGATGCTGTCAAACAAACCTGATAAAGAGATTTACCAGCTGTAGCCACTAACCACCAGTTAATACTACTATTTTTTTGTTTTCTTTTCTTTTAAATGTTAGCACTACCTAAAACAAATGTAGATGTGATGTTATAGTTATTTGAGACACAAAAAAACTGTTATTTTCCTGTTTTCACTGGGCTTTTATAGTTCCAGCACATGTTGTTTCTTTAATATTTGCAAGTTGCTTTGGTTCAAGGTGCGATTTGAACAAAAAATAAATCCACAAAGAAGTGGAAATGAACGTCCTCTCTTCATTTCTGGATGTATTTCTTCTTCCTAATAATATATAAAAGGGGTTTAAGGTCAGAAGAGGGGAGAATACTAAAGCTGCACCTGGTGAGGAAAACGCAGACCTAATAAACCGTCTCCTCTGTGTCGTTTTGTTTTCAGGCTGGAGTTGACCACTTGGACTTTTCTTCGTGGGTTGAAGGTGTTTCGCTGCAGTTTGAGTGCAGTGTTTATTCTTAACACGCTGGGTTTCAATGCGATAAGGATCCCTCCTGTGGGGTCGTTTCATTGGAAGTTTAAGCTGATGTGGTATTTTGTTATTTTAGCCCTAAAATATAAACAATAGCCGCGCACAAACACCTAATCTATATTTTTACACCGTACTGCATGTTTTTCCTGTGGTTTTAACGCCCCTTCCCCATTTCTGGGGAAACACAGGAAATGGAAAGTTGTGCCGCCAACATGGCCACACAGCAGGTCAGAAAGATAGATGGGCTGAGGAGAGAATCGTTCGTCACAGCAGAAAATGCTGACGTGTTTGTTGCAACATAAAACAAATACAACAAAGAGGGAGAGGACGATTCAAGTGGGAGCAAATGTGCTTTTTCAGCAGAATAGGAATGTTTGCTGGGTACCCCTGTTGTGGATAATGAGCAACTTATGAGTGTTTTTGTGTTTTCAAGGGCAGGGAGCGGGCGCCGCTGGTCTCAGGCAGGCTATTCATCATCTCATCTGTGTGCTGCTCAAACGTCCTTGGATCTCTGCGGAAAGATTGACTGCTCGCTGTCACTCGTTTTAAATCACAATGTCACATTAATGGCGTCAACGCCTCCCGGTCGCAGCTCGGATCTCGACATCATAATAGAGCTAAAGGTTGACGTCAGGTCTATTACACCGAGCTCCTGCAGAGGATAGAAAAGCAGGAAACCAGATCTTTTTTTTTTTCCTTCCAGTTTGAATAAACACAGAGTGAAAAATATTTATACACCTTCACCAATGTTCCATCCATCCATCCATCCATCCACCCATCCATCCACCCATCCATCTGTAAATGTGCAGAATCAGAGTTGACATGAGGGGAAAAACATGACAGCTGTGAAAGAAAATCAAAATAGCTCGGCTTTATTAGCAGTTGCTGCAGCACCTTGTTAATGCTAAATAAAACCAGAGGACCATCAGAGTCCGAGGGGGCGTGATGCATTTAGACATGGCTGCTCTGCTGTGCACCAGTATCATCTGTGACTCGGTTTTAATCTGTACTAAATATGTGCAAAAAAGCACCTTGGATTTGAAAATAGCTCTGCTGGCTTGCACTGCGCTGCCCTTTCTCGCCCTTCCTCTATTACAGCTTGTTGGCTTTGCCCTTTTGTCCATCTTGCCAGGAAGGACAAACATAGAGTGGCCCATTGTTCACGTGTAGCGAGCTGACAAGTGTATATGCACATATGTGTGTGCCAGCACACACATGGCTTCATGTCATGCTGCAGCCAAACCTCCAGAGCCACAGGCAGGGAGCAGATTCAACCAAGCTGGAGAGAGCTGGAGGTTTGGTTAAAGACAGAACCACACCCAGTAGTAACAGTTTAGTGGTCCGCCTGCAAAGTGGAGGCAACTCCCATGAGAAGAATTACTTAAATTCTAATTTTACTTTATCTGTTCACATTTTTTCCCCAAATTTTTTCTTTTTATAAAAATATATCTAGAACTTGGTGGTAATCTTACATAACTGTTATCTTCTGGTTTTATCAGCTCTGGAGTCGTAAGTTTAGAGAAAATCCACCCTCTTCTTGGGTATCTTCTCCTTTCTCGTTTTCCAGCTTTCTGTTTTTCAGTGATGCAAAGTTTAATCAGCGCGTCCTAAAAAGAACATCATCTTATTTTAAGCAGAATTATTTCAGCACTTTATTTTGTTAAGTCACCACTAACCTTCTCTGCTGGCGAATATGTTGAGGCCATGTGGCATCTGTGATGCTCTGCTGAGACACCAGCTGCTTTGTCACCTGCTTCAGCGAAGGCTCCCCGGGAGCTCACAACACACCTCCAAATCCTCACTGCAGGTCGGATTTATCATGCATCTAACCAGGTGAAAGGATCATCCGTCCGCAGAACTGCGAACTCATCCACTTCATTGTAGCATCTGATCTCCACTTGGAGCATTTTACTAATGAAAGAAAAAACAAATATTTTGACCCCTCTTCAAACCAGAGTAACTCTGAGTGAACTCTTGTATGTAGACATTGTGGAACAAAGCCAGAAAATGAGCAGTGGAGTAAGTAGACATGAAGCTGACATGAACCTCCCCTCAGGCAGGTCTGGTAAGAGATGGTTTCATTTCATGCTTGAAAAGTTCAGGCAAAAAGATAAAAATCCTTAAGCTGAAATGCAAAGTAGGGAGCATCCTGAAAACAAGCTTCCAGAGATGTTCCCGACTGGGAAGCTAGCTGGGCTCACCTCAGGTTGCTGGATACAAAACTGCAGAAACGATCTAATCAGTTATATTGTTACTTCAAAGTAACAATATTTTTGCATCACTTTATCTCATTATTAATAAAGGGAAGAAAATCCCTTGTCTCATACTTTTAGTATGTAGTACACACATCTTTATTTGGTACCAAGGTTTTTAGGGTGTAACTCATTTTATTACGATCAATTCCGGTATTATATCTCTGTTAAATAAGTTATTGTCAGTTTTGATAGATAATGCCTGCTATTAAGAGTTGATGTTCTAAAAGGAGCAGAAAAGGGAAATTGCTGTTTTATATTCATTTTTAGCTAATATCTCTTCATAATATCCTTATTTTCAGAAGTGCGATGCCTAGCTGGCTTCTCTTACGCACAGTTAGATACGATCCTGTTATAAACATGCCAAACTAAGTCAATCTGAATATGCAAACACAATTGCTCAGGTTAAGAAAAAATCCACTGATGCCACTATTGGCAAATATTATAAAGTATATTTTTACTTCCATCACCGCTTTGTAACATTTAATCTGAAATGAGCATTTCTATAGTTAAACAGCTGCATTATAAACAGATACATCGAAGAAAGGGGTTTGTTGTTCAGCCACAGCGAAGGGAGCTGCTGGGTTAGACAGCAGGAAGCTTTACAACAGCCGGTCAGGAAGGTGATTCAGCTTAAAGTGTTTGGAAAGATGGTCGTTTTCCTCATCAGCTGCTTCCACCATTCAAAGCAAAACTTTCAGATTTATGCACATTGACTGAGAACAACTTCTAGGTCAGTTTGTCTGATTGCTAAGCCGTTGCCCTTTTTCATACGCTTACTTTTCCATTTCCTCCCTTCTTGCTTTCATTTTGGGAGAATAAACAAACTAATTTTATCCATGTAGTCATCCTTTTCATGTTAATAAATCGTGGCATAAAATGACCCTCTGGCTTTATAATACGACTAATTCCCCTTGATTCTTGTTCTGATCTATGTGTAGGGTGGTTTGTGTTACATAATCTGACTTTAAGACCCCTGATCAACCATAATCAGAGCAAAATATCTCTGATTGCCCTGCAGCTGGTGGAAAACATTCATCTGAGTCATGTTTCCACATTTTCTTGCAGTAGATTTTGTGTAGATTATAGAAAGTGACTTTAAACACACTGGTTTTCAAAGCAGATATAAAATAAATCGATGAATGTTAAGAGGAAGAGGCCTTTAAGAAGGAGCTTCCTTCTGCGCGAAAATCTGGCATCAACGACCAAAACCTCTAAAAGTAAGAAACTGCCAGGAGGAAAAGAAAAATCTGCAGCAAGATGTCAAAGCATTGGAGCTGAAGACTGAACCTGATATGTGTGTTTGAGATTTTCAAATTCAGAGAAAATAATAGCAACAGTGTCTTGTGTAGATAGAAAAGGTATTTAAGAGCAAGACAGGCAAAATACAACATAGGAGAAGGTTAGGAGGCAAAGCAGGGATTCATCACTAGAATCGGCATTAAGCAACAAGCTGATGCTTTTACTGATTTGCTGTTTAATTAAACGGAGATCCGCATAGTTAAAAGAGTCTATTTGTAAGGTAAAGAATCGGGCAGCTTTGGTGTCCTGGTCACTAGCAGTTTGAGTGTCATTTTTTTCCTTCCAATTTTGACCAATCGGTTTTGTTTTTATGGACAAAATTACAACGGAGGTCCGTTTAATGAAGGAAGCAGTTTTTTATCGAAAGCTTGAATGAATCAAATTAATCCTCTTGATTTAAAGGTTTATCGACAGTAAATATTTTGGTTTTGTTCTTTCACAGTGAGGCAAAACACTCAAGTTCTTCAATAACAGAAGCATGTAAGTGAAGCTTTAGGACAACTGATTGGTGGAAGACTTAAATTTCAACCTGTTAATAGTGTTAATAATA
>JAUZNJ010048420.1:0-31305 GCA_034780135.1 Jordanella pulchra
TCCATCCATCCATCCATCCATCCATCCATCCATCCATCCATCCATCCATCCATCCATCCATCCATCCATCCAGATTTAAAATAAATCTACTGGTCTACCTTGCATAGTTGCAGCCAGGTGCATCAAAATATGACATCATCTAATGTTTTCAATTTTCATTCAATTTTGAATATTGTGAACAAAGTGAAGGTAAATGTTTTTTGTTTTTTGTTTTTTTTTTACTTTGTTTTCACAATTTTGTGCTCTTGATTTTGAAGAGCAAGACAACTAGATAAAGAAAATAAAAGTCAAATAAAAAAAATATATGTTGTGATTTTGGTTTGATGTGGGAGAAGCACATGATTCAGTATTTAGTTATTGTAAATGTCTCACGTGTCATTTTCGGGAAGCCTTTTAAGAAAGGTGTGTGTATCATTTTATTAATAAAAATCTAAAAGTCAGGTGGGCAGTATGTTTTCAGACCTGCGAAAGAGCAAGGTCAAAAATAATGAGATCAAACTTTTGAGTCTTTCTTAATATCCTGCTATCTGTTTCTGCATGAAATTTCTCAATGCTGAAGCCAACACAATAGATCAGCTGAGTTTTGTTTAAATTTGCCAATAAATAAATGCATGATTAAATGCTCTCATGATAAATTGTCCAAGGAGTCCTAAGAGATGGATAAGATAGGATACAGAATTGGTTTCATTTTATTACAAAGCTTATTACCTTTAATGAACTTGGAGATAATAAGCACAGTGAGGTTTCTGATTGCAGTTCAGCTATAGTTGAAAAAGCAATTCTGCTGTACGTACAGAGTAGGTTTTCATTAATTCAGGATTGGGAAATATTGGCACAGATACATAGAAAGGATTGCTGCCTGGATAGTCAAACTGCTTCCTTCTGTTACTCCAGGTGTTTTGAACTAGATAAGATTGCATAATCTTCAACTCGAGGCATATAGCTTACTGCATAGGATTTATTTTATTGTTCTGGACCTTGAGTTTGTTTAAAAAAATATTTATATATATGTAAATGCAACAATTATTCCTGGACGTCACAATACCTCGTCATCATGTTTGACAGGTAGCACTGAGAAGAAGCAGTTATGACCAAGAATGGTGCAAGGGCAACTTTAACTGCAGTGAAGTGTACCCTTCAGCTTCGCTATATCACAAGCACTTGTCACCTGGGAATTGGAGCACTAGATGATGAATATTTTTCATAAAATTATTGAAAGTAGAAGCTTCTGAGAATTATTCTTTCTTCACCTTTCTTCCTGGTTTGATTTAGAGTGTGTTTGTAGAAAAATAAGAGGGACCCTCAGGTTTCTAATGGTATGTTTCTCAAAAGGTTTGGGAAAATGAAAGATTTCTGCAAAAATGGGGCAATGTAATTCATCTTTGTACCCTTTCAACTGGGTACTGATTGCAATTATTAAGAGGTCTCAACCTCTATATGAAAGCACATCTTTTTATCGAAGTGGATGCACTTCAGTGATTCTGATCTGATTTATCCCAACAGAGGCCATTCCAATCACATTAGAAATAAATTCACATGCCCCATTTTTCTTTCCAAGCCTCCTATATTCAATTCAGCCTTACAAAATTGGTTAGACTGCCACCTGATGGGAGATTTAATTCTCTGCGTGGTGCTTATTTCAGCACAGGAGTAAACTTTGTCATTTTTGACTGTTGGGTTTGTTGATCTGATTCTCACATGAAATGATTTTTGAAACCTACTACTTGGTACAGTGTTAGCACTCGAGCCAAGTGACTACAAGGTTAGGCTATGTATAATTTTTCTGACAGAAAGCTCGATGCACTCACAAAAAGTCCAGAAAGATGCTCTATGTGTGGATTTAACTAGACAGCTCATTTAGTTTAGCCTTCATTCCTATTTGGGTGAGATTAATTTTAGAGGCTGACTAATGTGGTAATTGTCGCAGCATGCAGCTGCTTTTCCTATCCAATCTAAACCTCATGCTAGTCATTTTGGTGCTGCCTGTGTCTAAGCAAAGCAATAGGAAAAAAAAAATTCATATTATCTATAAATAACGTTATCTCCTCTGTAAAGACAGGAAAGCAGGGGGCCATTCTGATTCAACACCAGTGGGTTTTGTTTTTGTTAATTGTTTTCCTTTTTGCTCTTGGAAAACATGTTATTTGGTTTATCACTGCAGAGGCACTTAGCAGAGCTTTTAGTTTGTTGGCTTTTGTGGTCAATGCAGACTCATCATTAGGTGGGCATTTAAAAATGAGGAAGTAAGGGAATGAAATCATCTCAACTTTTTCTCATACTTTTTGCAGATTTTCAAGGTATTGGGTTTTAGATTCATAAACAGTAGCTAGCAAATGTGCAGCTGCCAGGTCTCTGCTAAAGAACTTGCTCGCTGGTGAAGTCTTAAGGAACGAGACAGAAGTTTTAGAAGTGGTTATGAGTCAAAGATTGCCAGTGTTACCTTAGCCTTTGCAAGTGGCTAAACCTTTAACTTATGCATAGAGATCTTCCCCTATCAAACAAAACTGACCATCTGACTGTAATTGGTGCTGTAGAAAAAAAATGACCCAAATATGTTAAGCCGTTAATTTTTTTTTCTTTTGTCAGTTCCAATTTAACTTTTTCTCTCCATGTTTTAAAAATTCCAACACTCCCCCTTTATGCTAGAAACCAGCAAAAGTGACCTGAAGAAAGATTGTAGTCATTTTTTTTTCTTTAGTCTGGTTTGTTTATTAACACAAAACATGTTGTCTATATACATATACTAAGATATATGATTTAAAAGGAAAAAGTGATAAAACTTTCAATGGTATCCACAATACATTTGCAATGTCAAAAATGAGGGATGAACAAAGTTCCTAAAAGTCTTTAAAATTTCAGAAAAAGTATTTAGATTTGTTAGAAATCAGTTACTTTTATCTTTTCAGATTTTTTTTCTCAAGGACTATATCATATAAAACAGATCTGCTGCAGGTTCCTCTGTACAAGTGGTAGGTAGTTATCAAATTATAACGATGAAGAAATCATATATTTTTTCTTTTCTGGACAAAGAAAATAGTATTGAGGATTTGCTGTTGGATGATGTGTTTCTAGATAATACAAACAGCAGTTCTATGTTTTGATATATTTTATATGATTTCTGAAGGACAAAGTACTTCAGTAAAACATCAAAGAAGACAGTCTCTGAACTTAGTTCCCCACCACATCATTTTGTGTCTGAAATCTGAGTTCTATGACCATTAAGTTGAGGCAACCTGCAATTATTTGCAGTTTGCCTTAAATTTTCTTCAGAGAATTTCAATAGACCTCAAGGAAATGTTACAGGCTAGGTGTCTGGTTTAGCATAAGCAAGGTCATTTGATTGGATTGGAAAGTAGCTACAGTATATGCTTCCCTGCGGTCTCTCTCATTCTTGGTGTGTCCTTTAGCAAGCCATATCCCTGTAGTTTCAGATCATCATACCCAGCCTCAGGCCCTCTCTGTCCTATCCTTCACTCCATCGCCACAACCCCCCTACTTGTTCCATAAGTTTCCCTCTTCATTTTCCTCCCGTTATCTAGCCCCTCTTCCCTTTTTTGACGATGCCCTTGACGAGGTAATGACTGCCTGTCAATTTGTTCTGTCTATCTTTCCACTTATGACTTCTCGCTTGTCTCTTTTTTTTCCCTCACTTTATTTGTTGCTGACAGTTTAAATGCCTTTCAGTTTTAAGAATCAAGTTGTCTATTTTAACTAAAATTGCTTGGTCTAACTTCTTTCTTGTGACCTTCCAGGGAGCCATGCTCTCATATTTGCTCTCGTCAGTGAACGGCTTGGTGTTACAAAAACCTTGACAATCTTTAAAAAAAAAAATTACCTTTCATACTCTCCAAACATGAGAACATTTTTTTTTCATTAAATGTTACCTTCAACATATATGTATTTTTTAATTTGTATTATTACTCTAGCTGTATGTCCTTTGTCTTTGTGGTGCCTCTTATCTTCTTAACAGTAATATCCTATGACGACTGAAGGTCAAATGAAATCGCTTTGTATTTGTGATACTTCCCCTTTTACGCTTCAATTTTATCACCAAGCTATTTCAAAAGAGGAGATCACTGTTTTAAAACATGCACAAAATGACATCTTTACAACATGCACACGAGCTAAGAATACCATCGACAAATAAACTCATAAATACGAATAAAACAGATGGCAAATATAAAACCACCTCTTCCTGCCATTTTCCTCTTAGGCTTTTTGCGGGAATATGGTCCCAAGGATAAATCATTGCTGTGTTTGGGTTTATGTCTAAAACTGTGTCTCTTCTTGTGCTTAGGATCTCAACAGAGAGGAAGCCCTTCTGCAGCAGCTAAAAGAAAAAGATGAGCTGATTCTCAGGCTCCAGAGTGAACTGGTAAGATTGACTTAAAGGATAAACATGATTAGCTTGTTTCTGAAATCAGGCTGCTGTTACGGTAACACATGATTCCCTTGAGTTTAAAAAAGGCAGAAATCTTCGATATAATCATCTCCATTTGAGGCTTTTTAAAGTCCTCAATTTTTGCTGGTTTCTCATATTATTTTAATCTAGTTATATTTGAAACTAGATGTATTATGAAAGTTGACCTAAAGACATTTTATTTCTAATTTATAGCTATTCTTAAGGTTGTTGCTTATTTGAAAGACCCATTTGTGCCCAAACATTGACTTGATGATTTATGTTTACAGGCTGTTTTTAATATTTTTTACTTAATGTTGGTTCCTAATAAGGATATCTAATCTGTAAAGTTTAGTCCCCTCTGCAACATAGCACCCTCAGAATATCATGATGCTGCTTTCTTACTCTACCGTTGGAATGGTGTTCTATCGTCTCACTTATAGGTAAAATTGTAATAATGGCCAAATGCTTCAGTCTTAATTTCATTACACCAAAGGACATATCTACCAAAATTAAGTTCTTTTTCTATCAGAGCACTTAGAAACTGCAATTTGTTTTTATTCATTTCCTGGAAAAACATCTTCTTCCTGTGTAAATGGTGTTTCAATCCTTGAAAATACAGCACTTGTTTCACTGTATTCTCTTTGAACAGCTTCAGCCTTCAGCTTGATTTGGTTTGTAGCTTTTTTTTCTGGTTCTGATGCACATATTTCACACCAGTCCTCATTAATCTCTGGGTATCAGAACGTGTCACCTTACTGAACAGTGTGAAGGCATAATATTTATATGAATATGATCGTTTGAACAGATGAACATTGTACCTTTAGGCAGATAGAAATTGTACCCAAGATGAACCAGATTTGATATATTCCCTTGTTTCTTTTGGTATCCCAGAATGTCACATAAAGAAACAGTGTGTCTAAGGCCTTGCATTAAAAAAAACACCTGGGTGTGCCTAGTTAAAAAATGAAGACCACAGGTTTAATGTATCTAAATATATGGTTCAGCCGTATGTTTTCAGTTTGTATAGTCATCCGTCCATTGCTTTTTCTATTCTCTTTTTATCTTTTTGAAATGCGTTAGCAGTATTTATTCATTCCACATGTTAAGCTCTTTTTGAAGAGCATAAATGTTGTTAAGCAAAACCACAAATCCCACAATGCATGGCGATAAACATCCTCAAGACTCAGTAAAGAAATTCTGCTTCCAAAACTTGGTTATTGTTGTTTGTTTAGAGAAATTAAAAATAAAACTTTTCTCGTTTCGTTCACACTGCCAGCTCATTTGTCACGAGAGAGTAAGATTAATAAAGTTAGTTTTGAATTCAGACATTTCAGAAGTTGGTTAAAACCAGTCATCAATCACTGTAATGAGGCTTACTGGCATTGAAATTAGGGAATCTTGGTGTAGAAGAAGTGAATTCACATGCCAGCGTTAAGGAAGACAAGTAGATACAAAGATTACAAAGGTCATTAAAAGGGTAACTGAGCTGTTATAAACAAGTTACATTAGTTTATATGCAGAGTTTTTATATATTACTGAGAAGAATTTTAGACTATTTTCTCCCTTGCTGTGTATGGAAACAGTGGCTCCAGCAAAACGTTGAGCTTTATTGTATGTTGATCTAACTGAGGTAGCACAGCATTGTGTCCTCTTTGGTCTTTGGTTTTGCTCCCTTTTAGCTCCTTAAGGAAACAACCTCAGTGTGTGTATACTTGGATTTTCCTCTCACTCTTGGTCAAATGTAAAAAAAACTCTTCTGTTGTTGGAACCTTTCAATACATTTTTGTGAGAAAAAAAAAAGGTTTCTGTGACATTAGATTTTTGTACCTCTGCTATCAAATTATAAGTATAGTCAAATGGAGTGAAGTGTAATGCTACACATCCTAGAGGGAGGCTGGGTGTGAAGAGTCCATTTACATTTAAAAAAGACCTCAGCAAAGTGAGACACCTAAAGAGGCAAACGGAAAAATGAGAAAAAATGCACGCCTAAGTGACTGGCACCACTGCACAGTTGCAAAATTAAACAATCTCCCTCTGTGTTTTTGAATCTGAGAGCAGAACCTATGGAACAAGCAAGCAGAATGAGAAGTCATTGAGTTAATTTAAAGACAAGGACACATTTACCCATTAGATGAAATCCTGCTTCAGGAAAACAGAAATATGTCTGATCCGGTTAAGTGTTGTATCTGTGTGGTGCTTAACAACTTTTAGCTTAGTTAGCTCTTGTGTTTAAGGGGATCTCAGACCGCTGTAAAGTGTCTCTCTGGGTCATGTGACTCATTCAGTGGCGAATCTGACCCTCTCAAGCAACATAAGGAAGTTTTGAAGAATAGCAGCAAGCACAACTTTAGGTATTCCAGCAGAACATAGCCATAACCAATAACAGCCTCCTACTGTATGTTTAAACTGATACATTGTGTATTATGACCCCTTCACATCTAAACCAGTTTCAGTTCTTTTTTGACCTATTTAAACTACAGTAGCTTGTCTGCTGAACTGGAGCAGCTGAATGTGCATTTAATACTTATGTGCATCAGAGAGGATTTGGTTCCAAAGACCTTTTCCTTAACTTTTTTCTCCTTATACCTTCTTTCCAGATACTGACAACTACAAACCCTGATCATCTACAATTCTCAATTAAACACTTATCAAGCTCTGATCGAAATGAGCAAGATAATTAGCTGCTGAGGTATCATGCTTCAGTAACAACAACCTTGAAGTGCTCAGTATATTCACTTCACCTATTACTGGTTGTTAATCTTTTTGCCATATTAGTATACACCTTATATATCTTTTTCAAATTTATTCAAATAACTAAATTTTGTTAGATGGGGCCAAAACAGCTTCATGGCTGATTGGAAGATCAACAAATTACTTTCACAGTCTCTTAAAATAAAACCTATTTGAAATGTTTTTGCACAATGTTTTTTTTTATGGAAGTCCCATTGTTTCATTTTTTAAAGTCTGACTCTAAAAAAGTTAAAAGAACGGTTCAGCGACTAAAAAATTTTTTTTTAGGAAAATAATCATCTTTTCAAAACTCCTTGCTGTAGAGAACAGAGTGGCAGGGGAAAAAAATGCACAAAAAAAAGATAAGTGGATAGAGATGAAAAAAAAAGTGCTGCAAATCTCTCACATTTTAATTACCAGCTGACAAAAATGCTTTCTCTATATTTGTAAGTCCAGGCTGTATCTAACATTTAGTAGCAGAATTATTTGTTCAGACACACAGGAAATTATAATTTCTTGTGAAACTCCTCCGATAACAAGATAAAGAGGCAGCAAGAGAAATGAAATCAGTTACTTTCTTGTTCATCCTATCAAATGCTCATGAAATATGATACATAAAAAAATCAATAAAATATGTTGTGTTATTATATTTTCTGGTGTTTTTTGGAAGCTTGATTCTTGGAACAGCTTCTGAGATGCACGATACAGCAAAATCTATCATCATTTGTCATCCGCATGTCTGTAATTTGTCACCTGCTCTATCAAAGTAATGGAATGCAGACATTATAGCAAGGCTTTGCAGAATAATGTGTCAGTGTTAAAGCTGTGAGCGATGCCAGAACAACCCACTGACTTGGGTCTCATGCATCTGGTTGTTTGATCACTTTTTGGCACTTGCATCCATATTTTTCCCACTCTTTCATCTCCTTCGATCATCCCTGTTTATTTTCCCGTCAGCAGACTCTGTTTTCATCTGCTTTCCTTTTTAATTCTACCTAATACAACAATGAGCAATTCACTAGCATTATGGTGTTGGTATTATTTATACTAATTTCTATTAAGAATAACAAGATTTGTGGTTTAATAGTAGATTGTGCACAACTTAAAGAGAGGCTATGGTCCAAATTAAGCTGTCTTTGATTTGATATCCCTCTTCATCTCACCCACCTCTAGAGCTACACAAGAGAGTCTTCAGAATAACAGTTTCTCTTGCTGAATTAAAAAACCTGAGTAGAATAATTTTATATTAAGTGCAAATATTAGTGTTTCTATGTGCTCTCTTCATACATTGTTCTATGAATTGTGTAGCTATATCAAAAGCGCATTTTGATCAACAGTATTTCAAGTTCCCATTAACTCATATCTACTCATTTATCCTTACGACCTACCCATCTGTTACGGTAAATTAAACCTGAGCAAATTAGAGTTTAACCATCTGGAAAAAGATGTTTTTTTCTTTTTTTTTAGCTTCAACTCCATGTAAATTCCCCAAATGTGCTGAATCGGAGTCCCCTGCAGCTAATTTGTGGTGCAATCAGATACCAAGCCTTCCTCCAGAGAGGAGTCTGAATTCATAAGTGTGAGAGGAAGGAAATTGTGTTGTTGTTTTCAAAATTGTGTTTGTGTAACCAGTTGAACACCTTTTCTTTCACTGTGAGTTTGCACTGATTCCTCAAACTTTTCTCCCTTGTTTTTTGTGGCTTCCTTATTTTTTTGTAATAGTGATTCTTTTTGCCATCATCATACAAGTATGGAGGTTGGGATTCAGGACTGGCCTTCCTTAGTAGTGCAGCAACCAGAAAGTATGCTATTAAATAACAAGGGCTATAACAAGGGCTCATTGTACCTGTAGCAAACAAATTCAAATAATTGGTAGTTTGATTATTTTTTCTATTTTTTGTAAAGGGAGACAGAGCAGACAAATTGTGGCCTTTGTGGGATGTGCATAAACATGATTGATAAAAAAATACTTCGACTGAAATCCTTGGGGGCCCATAGTCCTGCAACATTTAGGCTGCTTTCACACTGCAGCCTTAATGCTCAGTTCTGATGTTTTTTTGAAATCCAATTTTTTTTTTTCCTGTGGTCATTCCCATTTCAAAAAATATACGACTTGTATGTGAATGGCTAAGTGTCCCACATGTGCAGTAGAGGATATGATGACGTCACAGGCGAGCGTGCTCTCTGTTTACAGAAGTAAACATGGACGTTAGTGCTGGAGTGCATCTTGCAATCTTCCATTTCTTTCCCAACCTCAACCAGTGCATTACCAATCATTTCAAGAAATTCAAAAATAAAGATTGGTCTCCGGATTATCGTCCACCATGGTTGTTGTTTTTCTTCCCCCTTCTGTGTAGTAAGACGAAGACCAGTGACCGTTGTTGAGTATTAATGACCTGAATCCAATAGCTAAGCTACCTCACAAGCAGCAGTCAACCTATGAAGAGCTCTGCTAACGATCTCGTATTGGAATCAGGTGTGTTAAAGAAGAGACACATCAGAAAGTTGCTGTGCACCAGCCTAGAGTCCTGCAACAGAGCACAGTTTGAGACCACTGCCCTTAGGATGCTAACAGAACATTCAGGGATAAATTAAATATCAATGAACTAGAGATGGAAAGGGAATATTTGTCTTTAAAATAGAACAATTTCAGGTCAGCGACCTTGCTGATATTAGGGTTGTAATATCTAAGGACCTGACCAGAACCTGTTTAGCCCCCCCGAGACTTTTAAACAATCTCCTCGCTGCACAATAGTCTAGATTTCGTTTAATGTTAAAAAAAGAAACATTTGGGACAGGTGGAGTCTCAAAGAATCTGGAAAGTAGTTTGGCTCCAGCACATATCAGTGTAGTATGTGAATAAGAATGTTCTGACCTGTATCCAAAAATCATGTTTAAAACAGATCTGATGCAAATAATGATAGATGCATCATTCTTAATTTAAATCATCATCAAATAGAACAATGCCATGTTTTCATTCCTCAGTATTTTCACTATTTTAACAATAAAATATTTTTTATCCTTCATTCTGGTTTATCATTGCCAATTTAATGCACCTTCAGCTAAGTGAATGCACAAATAATGTATGTTTGTGAATGACTGCTGGTCACAAAGAGCCTTATTATTCTGTTTGAAATGGGCTTTTTGCTAAGTTGGACACAAGTGATTTTCATTGAAAACAAGATGGAGTGGTAAAAACATCCAGAACCTTTCACAGTTCTCTATTTGCATATTTATTATTACTCATACAGTTGATTCTTTACTGCACCCACATCTCCAACCTTGTTTCCACCTGTCCTCTGGGCAATAAGGGCACCAGCACTGCTTAAGATTTGTAAAGTGGAATGGTTTGTGTGTTGTCTGCTTTCATTCTTGCGTGGTTTTGTAGTGGTCCTGCTTTTGACCGTTTTAAGTTTTCATTTAAAGCAAAATTAAAGTGTAGTTTTGGATATAAAGTGTAGCTCATAGATAGCTGTCTCATTTTGTAAATCTGCAAGTGAAAACCTACTCATTATCTTGTAGAAAGACTAGATTGATGGCTGTCCATATTTAGATTTCACTTTTCTCTAGTACGCTGAAAGCACCGTTAACCTTAAGAAAAAAAAAAGCCCTTTTTGCTTTCTGTGTATTCAGTCAGGATGAATAGATACAGCTGCTTTTAACTGGATTTGTGCTCAATTTGAAAAGGACTATATGCAGGTTTAAGACCTGGAACATAAATGCTTTTCTTTTATTCCCCTTACAATAAACCTTGTTTTAATTTGGTTGATTAATTTTTATCGAGGTTAATCAATTTCTCCATATGTCATATTCACTGCAACTTTCAACCCGTTCTGTTCTCCAACCTATCAGCAGCGCTGGGAGAAAATGTCAGAATGATTAGTGACAGCGTCGTAAAGTGCTCCCAGTGGAAATGGTGCAGGGTTCCTCTTAGGGCTTGCAACCTTCGTTTTAAAAATAATCACGTAGAGGTAAGAGAGGAGTTGGCTGGTTCTTGGGTCCAGATAAAATTGCTGCATTTGTCGAAAAGTGCCAGTGCTTCTCTGACTACAACCCATCTGTAAATCTGCCAGATAAAACCCATTATCTTCTTAAAGGATCTTTTTAACATGTTGGCCAGCTTTATCTTCCCCTTTTTATTAATTTCTCTCAACTTAAGCCGTCCTGCCTTATGCTTCTGCAATTTAGCCTCCTTTTATGACATTTCTTATTCCAGATAAAATGTTTTAATGTTGTTTTGGGTAGAATTTAGTTTTCCTTAAGATATTTTGCAAAGCATAAACACCTCTTGTGACACATTGGTATTAAAAAGTATGCTTACCTGCTTACAGATTTCTTCTCATTTAGTTTTTTCTTGCCCAAAAAAACTAAAATGTTTTATTTTATCAAACAAATTTACATATTAAAGATATAAATAAATTATGTAGTTTTCAAAAAATGTTCTTTTATTAAGAACTAAACAATTGTTCAAATGAACTAATCTCCCCTTCACCAATTAAATCCTGGTTATCAGCAATTAATCATGTTTTTGGTAACTTGAGTTCAGTTTCAAAAACTTTACCCAGTCTTAATTGCTGTCTAATCTGTCATTCAATAAATCACTTCAACAGAACCTGTCTAAGTACATGAAGTATAATGAAAGCCTTTAAAATGCAACAAATCACTCAACAAATCAATCTAAAGACATTCAAAAACAGATGGTAAGCAAAGTCAGTGACATCAATTAGTCTGGAAAGAAGGAACAAGCCATTCCCAAGCCTTTGGAAATTCTGCAAACTAGAATGAGGGGTATTATATACAAATGGGGAACACATTGAACTTTTAGCTAATCACAGGAAAAAGATTCAAAAAGGGCCTCTAGTTCAGGAAGGAAAAAAAACAACAACAGAATAACATCTATAGAACTGCAGGCCTTACTGGCCTCATGCAAGGTCATTGTTTATAATTTAATCATGAACTCCCACTATAACCAAAAAGAAACACAAACGCCTCTCGTATTATTTAAAAATACGTACTGCTGATCTCCAAGGCTTTTGGGAAAACATACAGGATGTGCATTCTGTTATATCTAGTATAAAACAAACATAGCATTTCAGAAAAAGAATGCCTACTGTTAAACATGGTGGTGGTAGTGTTGTCTTCTTCAGCACTTGGACTAATAACCATAATTAATGGAACTGTGATTTCTTTTCTCTACCAGAAAAGTACAGGAGGGAATCTTTTGGCTCTGAATTAAAGCTTCAAATCTGAAGTACACTTGAGTTATGTAGCAGAACAATGACACCTGTAGGTCATCTTTAGAATGACAAAAAAATAAAAAAATAAATAAAAAGCTGTTGCATGAGCTTAAACGGGCTGTCCTATTTAAAAATGCCTCTTATCTGTTTAAATTAAAGCATTTATACCAAGAAGAAAGGGACAGAGTTCTTTCACAGCAACATAAATGACTGATAGCCACTTATCAACTCTTTTGATGGTACTGTAGTTACTTAATTTAATGTTAGAGCCAACATCAAATCACATATCATCATCCAAATTTGAAGTCTTTGCCTCAAAAAAATATAAACATCACTTTTCATATGTATTCCCTATTTTCATCTGATAGCGAAATTACATTTTTATTCAAATACATCTGAAATCATGACAAAGAGCAAAAGCAGCAGAAACCTGTAGGAAGACTAATATTTTTCTCCTACAGTGTAAGTGGAGGCAGGCAACAGGTCTGCAGGGGGAGCAGCTCCACTCATTTGTTTGTGTCTGATGTTTGTGGGTGGGATGTGGACATGGCTGATGCATGTGTGTGTTTGCTTTGTATGCAGGAGAGCGCCAGAGCAGCCCTGAAGATGAAAGACTGCCAAATGACTGATCGCACAACGCAGACAGAACACACAGGGGCAGAGGTAAGATGCTCACAGACATCATACAGAGTGGCCCTGTCAGACTGAAACACAAACACAGCATCCCATACTTCATTTTCTGGCACTTTTCTTACCACCAACCAAAGCACAGTTTTAATGCATACTTCCTTTTTGTTATGCTGCGGCCAAGCTTTTATAAACTTCTGTTTTAGCAAACTTTTCCAAGAATATGCTCCAACTCAACTTTTTTCTCCCCCCCCCCATACCTGTTTTGCTGTGTATTGTAGTCCAATTTCTGTTTTTTCCATTTTTCCTTCAAAGTCCCGCAGTGCTCAGAAAGAGTGCTGCTTCCTGCCCGCCCAGTGCCCTCAGCTGACATGGCCTCTTTGGCTTCTCTAAAGTCTGACAGTATGGGAACGGAGGAGACTTAATGGATGACTGTCTAAAAATGGCTGCCTCTAACGGAAACCGGGGCAGAGTTTTGGGGTCTGTCTCTTCTTCTCTCTTTTCTTCTTTTTAAAACACCTTTTCCTCATCTTTCCTGCTCCAAAGGTTCTTTTATACCTTTAATCCCAATGTGAATAAAGTTGGCAAGAAAAATTGAGAAACGGAAAAAGCTTTGCCATTGTGTGAGTGTGTGAGTACACAATACCCACACAAAACGGTGACTTATCCACACAGATGCACAAGTACACAAAGGGTGGTGTTTGACTGAAATCATGCAGCGTTGAGAGCAAAACGGAAGCCGTTATTTGGATGTGACAGAGATGGATTAGTATGACCACATATAAGATGGAAAAGAGAATGCTTGATTATAGTCCATATAATACACTGTGCCTATATGTTTATCCGCTTTTTTGTTTTACTATTTTCACTCAGGCAAACAGTAGATACGTTCTGCTTATGTACAGGTCAATGTGGGGCAACTTTAGGTGTGTATATGCAGAATAGGAAACCATGTTTGCACAGGATGTCAGAGTTTGAACTCTTAGAATAAAAGAAAACCCACACCCTCTGAACCTTACCAAAAATATGTCACATTGCAACAAACAACCTCCCTTTTTTTCTACTGTGACAGTTTTATGGGTTTTCTTATAACAAAAATACTGTAGGGCATGCATTTTTATCCAGTCTCTTTTACTCTCAAGTCACTTTAATTTATAGTTTTCAGAAGTTTCTATAGCTTATAAGTGTGTGTTTTGCTCTCAGTATAACTCCAGATTTTCTGCAAAGTTCTAAGAGGTCTATTAGAGACCGTTTGTCAGCATGCAGAGCTTCATAAAGCCCTGGAAATACAGCAGACATGTCAGATTTAATTAAGGATTATGCTATGAAATACTGCATCAAGCTTTCAACATCTCAGAGACCACTGGTCAATCCATCATCTGCAAATAGAAAGAGTATGGCCCAACTGCTGACTTGCCAAGATATAAATGGCCACCTTAACTGAGCCAAAAGGCCCATAGCAACTCTGGATGAGCTGCAGAGATCCATAGCCTATATGGAAGTACCATAGAACCAGAGCTACTTAAATGGGGCTTTATGTTTGAAAGCCCTAAATTGAGACATAAATCTAATACTTTATTTGTGCTAAGAGTTAAGAATTGTTCTACGGAGGTGTTTCCTATCAACTCTAACTTAGAGGTAATAAAAATATATCAATCTTTGTGACTGAAGTGTCCCAAGGTGCTCCATCAACGCCTGAAAAAAAATCACATTTTAACATATATCATCAGCTCAAACATTTCAATCTGAAGTCCTCCCACTACTTTTCCCGTTTTTTTGAGGCTCAAAGCCAGGCTCGGAGCTCATACAATAATAATGAAGCCTGTTTTAAATGTTGAAGTCTAAGAGATCTGTTTAATATGTCCTATTTATGTGCTCATTTTAGCACATGCTGGTGGTGACAGGACAAGATCTGATTGAAATATTTCACAGGAGCTGCTGTGTGGTCATGTTAGCTGCACAAATAACTAGCGGCTAACATGCTCGGCCCCACAGATGTCTGGAGAAATATTTTCTACTGACTGTTGCATTTGAAGTAAAGTAATTGATGTAGCATTAGTGATGGAAATGTACTAAGTTAAACAGATAGCTTTAATATAAGAGGGTTTTTTTAAGATAAAGCTCTAAATTTCTGTGCAGATCAAATCTAAAATGGCTCTAGTGGAAAGACAATGTTGACTACTTCTACAGATGAGCTTTGCAAAACAAGGCAAGGAGTGAATCTCGACTCCATAATTGCAGTGCAGCACATGATTGCTAGAGATACTCCCTCCTTCTGTGATTCACAATAAGTTGCCGAGGCAGGTGCAAACAAGACAACTCTTTGCCATACCTCTGAAAAAAAGCCATTTCATTGCTGCATCCAAATGCAGGTACAGCTCTGACTCCTGTAATTTTACCACACTTGTCATCAGTCATCTCTCCAGTTGTTTAGTTTTTTTGTACACTTCTTTCTTTCTGAACACTAGCTTTTGCTTTTTCTTTTCCACATGTACAAATTGCATGTCTGCATCGTTGTCTGACTGACTAATGCATTTCATGGGTAGCCTACAAAGGACCACGGGTTATAGTGTGTTCGTTGGTACTTAAGCCTTAAGAAAGCACAAGTGTGGGAGTCTGGTGTGAGCTCCACCGTCTGAACCTTTATTTGCATGCCATAGTGTTTGTTGCCTCTTTTATTTGTTGTTCTGAAGCAGCCATTAGTCCTGGTGTGAACAGCAAAGTCTATCGAAAGCTGTTTTTTCAAAGTAACTTCAGGTAAATCAGTTACGTTTGTTACCCAGACGGTACAATTTGTTCATTGTTATGTTTTTCAGCCTCATAAATATACATGCCATTAACACACTATAAATTAGATTTACCTACTTCATCACATATTGAGTGTCTGGATATATTTTTCTTTTTACTGATAACCCAGTGGAAAAAGTTAGTTTGTGAAGTTAAGACTCTTAATTCTTATATCCTTTTGTTCTTTTTTACATTCTGATTAATTTAAATAAAGGTAATATCTGACAATTAACTTGATTTGCCTCACCAGGAGCATCACAAAGTGAAAAATATGCTCTATCACCATTCCACCAATTTAATGTGTTTAAAAATACAATTAAGCTCAAAAGATCCAATCAACTATATACCCTCTCTGTGGTGAAGTGGTTTGATTAATTGGTGAGTAATGATTTCAATGCCAGAAGTGCGACTAAGTGCCTCATCTGCTCTGCAGGTAGAAAACAGAGATATTAGCATGCCAGGTATACTACATTCATACAGTCAATCAGTCATATGCAGCTTTATTGCTATTTGATAAACACGGAAAATAAATGAGCAGACATCTCGTTTTACATTTGCAAGCTTTTGTTCCATGAAATGTTTTAGGTTTCCTTTCTCAAGCTTTTTTCAATTTTTTGTTGGAGCTTTCATCCCGACCAACATTCTTTAACTATGATATAATTCATGTTGTGTGTCTCTTGTACAGTAAAACACCCACAGGAATCTGCCACCACCATACTTGTTGTTCTCAGGGTTGTCGTCTTTTCCCCTTTATTCTTCAAATCTAACGATGTTCATTGTGGTCAAAAGCTTGAATATTAGTTTTATCGGCCCAAAGGAAATGTCTTGCAAACAGTTTCTGGCAATCTGGCATTTTATGTTGCTTTTGAAGTAATTGCTGTGTGCTTTCTGAGTGGCCTTTCAGCCCAAGCCGATGCAGGGCTCATTTCACTATGGATAATAAAACTCTCAAGCTTCAGCCAGCATCTTCTTAGATCCTTTAATTTGTTCAGCAGCAGAATTTCCTTATTTTTACGCCATACCACTTTCATCCTTGGGACACAGAATCCCTCTCCTTGCTGACAAGAACGACTGATGGAAATTCTCCATTTTATATATATTTGATTGAACCTGTGAAGGTGGCACCCTTTATTTTCAAGGTTGGACCAGACTTATTAAGGACCTTTGTAATTTGTTTAGAATTTATTGTCTTTAATGTCTTACATCAATATCGTCTTCTAAGCAAATTTTTGTCATCAAGTTTTCAAGAACATCAATATCTCTCATTATTTACTTAATATTTATTAAAAAGAAAAAAAACGGTAATCTTTTTAGAACCAAAAACAATGTTTCTGATTGTATCTCGGATAGAGATTTGTTTGGCGTGTCTTTATACAGTGTTTTTATACATCAACTGTTTATGTATTGAATTTGCTTCTCACTGCAATGGAGATGTGTTGAATTAAGAGATTGGACAAACAAAGCAATAATTTCTCTCTAGTCGAGTACATCTACTTTTAAGATGGCTTGCCCTTGGTTTTAATAGCTTTGCTGCATTATCATAAGACTATCATGGAGCTATATAGTCCTCCATATGTAGGCCCCTCTGGAAGAGGAGCTTTTAATTAGAGGAGCAGCTGGCTGCCCGCTAGCAAGCTAGGCTAACAGCACAGGTGACTTAACGCAGCAGTAGCTTCCAGCATGAGTGCCCTAAATTTAGCCCCCCGACTCCTCCTTTCATGAGCATAGATGTGTGTATGAAGGAGATAAAGATTGAATGTGTGTTCCACTAGGTTCAAGACTTTGTGGAAGACATTGCAGCATGTAAAAGGGCTATATAGGTTAGCTACCCCAGTGCATCAAGGACAGTCGGTGAGCAAGAAAAAAAGTGTGTCCACAAGTGGGGCAGCTATTTCTACTGTTTCTACCACTTCTCAGAGTTAAGCAACGCCCTCGCTCTTTCTCCCTCCAACTTGTTCTCCTTCTTTTCTAGAACGTCCTCTTACTTGTTCTCACTTGTCCTCTCTTCCTGGCGCTTTAATTTGATGATCCCTCAAAGTGAACAACCTAGTCTGCAGAAGTCTTCCTCTTTTCTTTCCCTTGTTTTGTCTTTAAACACTTTGTCCTACACTCAACCTTGGGTCCAACTGTTGTCCACCAGAAATGTAACATTTACAAGTTAAAGTTCATGTCTTCAGAACATTAACACAACACAAAGCAGATGTCTTACTAATTCAAAGGATGTCCCAAAATGTAAATTATATAGGTGGAGTGAATATCTTAACCTTTTAATGATTACCCTTAAATTATCTTTGCATACAATTTGAGCCCAAAGAAATGACAGCTTGTTTATTTTTTCATAGCTCTAAAATGTTTCTTTTCACCTCAGACAAAAGTAACATTTATATATTAAAACGGATGGATAGATAAATGGATAGATGGAGAAATAAATGCATAGAAAGATGAGTAGATAGATAGGTAGATGAATGTCTGTCTGTCTGGTTTTTTAAAAACTAAAATGTAATGGTAAGATAATTTGAATTCATCCCTGGTGAGATATTATAATAAAAAAAATAAGAATAAAAGTCAATATATTAATAAGCGTGTAATGCAAACAACAAATAACTTAAGCTAGCCTTCAAATGTAGCTGAGAAGCTGTGAAAAAGACAAGACAATGGTCTGACTGAAATGTTTAAGACACTGTGCCACCTTAAGACCCCAGCCATTTTAATTCAAAGCAGTCAGCCTGCTGAATGATAGAATACCTTCCTAACTCTGACGACTGCTGGGTTTAGTTATATTTGATTTGTTATTTGTTATGAAGCTTTCTTAAAATTGCATAGATACAAGACCAGCTTTGCAACCTGAAAATTTTTCAAAAAATATATATTGTGAAGGTCACAAAGTGAAACCTCTAACTTAACTATTCCCTGATTAAGACCAATAACAAAACCCTCTACTAATCATTGTCCATTAAATCTCAGTTGAACCAGTCATGTCTGCTGCAGATATGAACTTTCATAAATGAAATCATGGAAACAAGTTCCTATTACTCAAATTGTTTAGACATACCATGGAGACAGCAAGAACCTGTCCAAGTTCAGGCATGGAGTTGGAGTTTAGCAAAAGAAGTAAAACTTTTATATGTGTCAAACTGTTGCACCTGCACAAAAAAGCTTATCAAGAAAGATCAAATCCACTTTAAATTGGCAAGTCACAGAGCTCCATCTGATCCCCTTTTCCTTTTCCTGCAAATTTAATGTCTGTCTGGAATTGTGTGTTGCACTGTTGGGATGTAGGGTGAAAGGGAAACTCAGAACGAGTATAAAAAGAGAGGATTTAGAGAAAAAAAAAAGGCGAGAAGCTATTTTATGTCCCTTAGAGCTTCTTTAGAGTTAGAGGTATGGTGGTTGTTTGAATTTTTAGTTTTTCTTTTTAGAGGGGATTGAATCGATTGAGATTGCTTTCTTTCACCAAGCTAATTTCATGGGCATTCTTAAAAGGATCGTTTTATGGGAGAATCAAAAGTGCTTGGTGGTGAGCTCACTTGTTCCATTTTCCCAATCTTCCTCTCTCACTATCTTCCCATGTTGGTTTCTATACTCAGTAGATTTGGGCAACTTTTCTTTGTGGCCTTCCACTTCTGTCTCTTTTTCTCTCTTTGTTCCCTCCTCTTTGTCATCCCTTCCCTCCTCATGAAAAGAATAAAAGGAGCAGAGGGATACTTGCTTATTGTCTCCTCGTGAGCTATGATAGAGAACTGAACAGAGGAACATTTGAGTTTATCATGCAGATTTATACCTCTTTGTGCCTCTTTGTTTCTCAATTGATGCAAATATAAAGGGGATATTTATGGAAAAGACATCATTTTTAATTTAATGGTCACTTCAACTAAAAGTCAAAAGGGGAGTCCTTGATGAATCATCTGTGTGAAAATAGTGTACCATATCTGGAAACTTGTCCGTTTTTTTGTCCGACATCTTGTCCAATGTTGAATTTAGCAATCATGTAAACTACCATGTAAATACACCATGAAAACATTGATATACCCAGTTTTTGCTCGCTCAAAATAGCCGATTTATCAGTTTCCATGGTTTCTTGCATTTGCAACTAACATTTAGATATGTATCACTGTGACCCTGAAGTGTGAGGTTGCGATTGAAATCTCTAAGCAAGGGCCAAGTTTGCTCTCTTTGTTTCTTATTTTTTTGTAGAGAAAATTAAAACTCTGATGTTGCCTGAAAGAGCGCAGATGAACAGAGAAAGGCAGGGAGTTTAAGATCCGAATATAGTGTTTTTTTCTTAAAAAAACCCCCCCAAAAAACCCAAAACAACAACTCTAAGATCGTTAAAAGCTGATTCTTGAACTACACTCTATGCCAGTGTTTCCTCCAAATAAATTTAAAAAATACTACCTTTAACATAGCTTTTACATCTTTAACTTACCATAGAGAGTCTGCAGATTTAATAGCTCAATAATATTTTCTTTCTTTATCCAAATGATATATTTTGTTAGATTTGGTCTCTGAATACAAGGCATGAGCCTGTATAAAGTGTTCTCATTATAGTAGCCTTGAGGGAAAATGCTTCACTTTCATGATGACATTCTATATATTTTAAGATTAATATTGTAATGTAAATGTTTCTTTAAAAAAACAGACAAGCACCAACAATTTTCTTGCAAGGGAAAACATATGAATTAAGTATTGCAGAAAGTAATGTTTTCTATAAAAATCATTTTATGTTGCATTATTTCAATACTTAGACTTAGGCAAAAAATAAGGAACACACAACTACTAAATCTAATTCTAGCTTTTAGGCAAACCAGGTTATTTTGCTGCACAAGGTATCTGACAGTCTGATGTTAGTGAGTTAATTAGCTGTGCTAATTGCAGGGGTGGATAACCTACCGTCACCTTGAAATATTTGAAATAATAATCAAATGTAACTTGAAACATTTCCAAAACAGCTGATTTTATTGGTAAACTAAGAAAGTGTGTATTAGCTTTCTTTCAGCTGACCAACATGGAGAAACAGGGAAGGGGCACCCTTACACCACTTTACGCTCCAGTCACCCCCAGTCCCTTTTATTACGTCAATAAAAAAACCGCTACCACTTGACGGCAGTAACCAACCCATGACTATGCTCTTTCGAATTTAGCCAATGTTTTTCATTTCAAGTTTTAAAGAGAAACATGTTTTTTTTCTGCTGGTTAGGACCTTGTATAGATAGCTTACTGCTGATGTATTAGCGTGCTACATTAAGAATATCACAATAGAAACCTAACTCTACTCAGTTCCCCTTTGTTTTTCTTTTTTGATACCATATTTTTTATCAGTATTTTAATTGTAGTTTACTCTTTCAACCGCCACAAGTTCAACACAGGAAGACTTATTTAGTTGTAGTCAGTTGTTATTATTTATAGCATGACTGTGTGTCTCCTTTATTCCCAGTAAATAATTACAGCAACTACACCTCCAGAAAAAGAAAAAAAAAACTAAATCCATGGGTTATTTTTCTTTGCCTTTGTTCTGGGGATGTTTGGTCCAGTATTATTGATCCATTGTGTCTGGGGGGAAAACGAAGCCTTTGGTCTTGCATGCATTTACTTATGTCCACTCATTACTTCTGTGTAAAGTGTTGACACAGATCATGTTCTGCAACCCCCCCCTTTAATAAACGTTTCTTGCATCTCCCTTGGGCTGGTGATCCTGAATCAATATGTACAATGAGATATGATTCTGCGTCACCAGTGCTTTCCACATCTGTTCTACTTTCAAGAGAGGGATGGACGTGTCCAGTGATGAGTATGACTATGTAGGTCTTCCATTCCTATTCCTGTAAACTAGATCATTTTGTACAGCCCAGTCCTTACTGAGTAATAGTGCTGCCTGGATAGAATTAAAAGGAAAGGCCGGGAGGAGGAGGAGCTGGAGACATGCAGTTTGCTGCCCTACATGGAATATTTGCATCCTTCTCTGCATTTCTATAAGAGTTTTAGCTATTTAACATTTATCCTCGCTGCTTTCTGTCTTTAGTGGTATTACTTTTTCTGTTTTGTGTTTTTGTTGCTTTCTTTATGTTTTATTCATTTCTTGGCTATGATCCGCTTTACTTTATACATACCCCCCCTCCTTCTCTTTTGATATATCCCACATCACCCTTTGCTGCCATCTCATTTTCATCTTATAGTTGTCACTGTCCTTTTTATTGCTTTAAGGCTCCATGTTCTCCTTCTCATACATCTTTTTTCTCTGCTGGATCATACCTTTCCCATCATGTCTTTTGCACATTTCATGATATTCCTTCATATAATTCCACTCCACCTTGTGACCATTAAAGTCAGCCTTTCAACTGTGTACCTTCCCTCCATCTCAGCTCTTTTATTACTGTTACTCTTTCACCCTACGTTTGTCCTTCTTGTCATTGCTCATCTTCTCACCGATTTTCAATCTGCTGGGCTCATTTTATTTGCTTTTAAATATTGCAAGATATATGATGAGCACCATCTACAAGGAAAAAGTATAGAAGCAGCCAGTGTTTAACTATAAAAATGCCAGGTTGATGACAGTTCTTTTTTAACTAAAGCTCCTTATATAGCCTTGTCGCTATGTTGTGGTAAAACAGAATGAACAAAGCTAGTATTTAACAACTGTTAGAACAAGACTAACACTTTACTAGAGCCATTAAGGCCTGATTTGCAGCCCAAAGTATTGTTCACACAGGATTACATAAGATTGGTTTTACCACTACAAAGCATCCTCACATTAATGTGGCCCACCTGCATCTCCTTAACAGATACTCAGTGTATAGCTCAAGGACCTATTATTATGCTCCATTAATATGCTATCAGCAAAATGTTGAAAACCTACTCGACTTCTCTAAATATATTTCTTTTGCTGTAGCATAATAACCGATGTTTATGTAATGGAAAATTTCCATAAAGCCATTTCTTCCCTTGGTTCCCTAAAGTAGGAAGACTTTTTCTCATTTTGTTAAATATATTCTGTTTTTTTTAGTGTATTTTCAGTCAGAGGTTTACCTACACTCATCAGTGGTATTAATTTAAATAATGTAAGATTTCTAAGGGTTTTTAAATTTCTTTGTATTAATTTGATAATCCAACTTTATTTTTCTTTAAATTATGACTTCATTTTAGAATTTTGAATGTATTGAACATTTTCTCTAATACAGAAATGGTCAAACTAATACATGTAACCTCAAATACTGAAGAAAAACCCTTCACAGCTCATAAACCTGTAGAAATTAGAAAACTGTGGAATCAGTACTATTTCTTTTTAAACTCAGGATCTCCATGTTTAGTGTAGCTTTGTGTCTGTTGATGCTTGAGTGGATCAAGGATTATTAGTTTTTTTATTTTAGTAACAGTATTACTGGCATAGTGTTTTTATGTTGTGACCACAGGAAGTGTTGAAACATCAAGGTATTTCACTGATGGTTGATTTCCTACATTCTATTTTATTATTATCCCAGAAAAAAAACAGACGTTGATGGAGGTCAAATCATGAATGCTTTGGAAATCTTTACTTCTCTCTTCCTAACCATAAATCATTAAACTTTTCTCTAAATGTTTTCTTTTTTTTTGGCTGGTTACTCTCTATGTCATCATGTCTTTTGTTTCCAGGGCATCAAGGCGCATGGGAGCGCCACTTTGTCATCAAGGAGACAACTGAGTGAGTGTCTGTGCTCTGATATCCCTGATATCACCTCACTGGACGTGACTGTCTTGTAGTCGTCTCCCTTGATGTAACAGATTGGAATACAGGGGGTTCTTGGTACTAAGGCTTGATTGTAACCCGCAGGTCTAATCAAGGTTGATTAGACTTGGATCTGCACTTGTTTTACTTCACAAATCAGCTAATACACTTCTGATGTGATTTGATTTCCACAATTACAATATATGGAAGTTTGTAAAACCTTTAGACACAGTAATAATTTGGATTTACACACTTGAGTTCAATATTTAATTGGTAGTTAAAGTGGGATACTCTAATAAATGATTACTAAATTATTAATGCTAAGGTTTAGATGAAGGTTTGTTATGTGAGGTAAAACTTTGGTGGAAACAAAGAAAAAAAAAATATTACTTTGTGCTAATCAAGTCCTAGTATGGAGACCTTTAGTGTTTTGCCACCTGCACTGCTTTGTCCTTTAATGTCTTCAGGAATGCTGCCTTATGCACCCAACCAAGTTAATCCTACCCAAAGTGAGGGGATCCACTAGTATCCTTGCTCTTAGATTGTCTATTTTTCGATAAAGTCAATGTGACTGAGCAACTCTGTCTGTTGCAATTTGTTGCAAAAGCCAATTTAATATTTTCTGTGGGTTATGTTAGAGAGGGTAGAAGGAGTGAAATATCTAAAGTGAAGCGGTGACTTTGATAATTAGGAGTTTCTCAATTACAATTTACTGTTTCACAATCCTTTTGTTATATGATTACTAGGGAAGGTTTTGTGCTGTTAAATTTATTGAAATATTCAGTTATATTAACAGCTGGGCAACAAGCTTACAGCCACCTTATTAGATACACCTCTCTAATACCGGTTGGACACATTTGGCATGGTGTCAGATCTCTGACAGGTAGATTTAGATTGACATAAAAGGATCATGCAGCAACTTCAAATCTGTTACCTGCACACACATATTGGACCCTTGTCCAAAAGGTTGTGTATAGGATAGAGATCCAGTGAACTTCAATAGTATTTGAGTACAGTTGGCTTAAAAGACAGGTAGTCCATGGTTGTATTGTTAAGGGCAATGTTAGAAATATAAGTCACAAAGTCTCCTGTTCTTAGCTGACAGTGTGTCTGATGTTGTGTTCTGACACTTCAGCCCATCTGTTTACTTTGTGTATTCACAGATGTGAAATGCTTTTCAGCTTTTTTTAAGTTTGCCTTCCTTTATTTATCTTAAACCAGTCAGACCCTTCTGACCTCTAACTTTAACACTCCCTTTTAAACTCACCCCATCACTCACTGGGTATCTTCTCTCTTTTGGACCAATCATTGTAAGTCTGTGAAATTCTCTCCAGTTGATCAGCAGTTCTGAGACACCAAAGACTCAGACCAGCTTGTCTGTTACAAAAAGCAATACCATGTTCAAAGTCAACTTTAGCAAGTTACCTAGATCCCTAATAAAGATTATTCTCTGATTCTCTGTATGTTTAGAAGAAAATGGGCAGGTGTACAATAATAAAGTGGCTGCTAAGACTAGTTAATTGTGTTATAATCACACAAAAAGACTTTATTTTAATCCACAGAAATATTATAATCAAAATATTTGGTCAAAAAGGAGTGAAGAAATTTCCTAAATGGAAAAAATGCCCCAAGGGAGGAGAGCTAAAAAGAGTGTCCTTTCTTTATGTACATTCCCTGCCTACCTTCCTGCACTGTACTGAGCCGTAATCAAGCATGCTGTAGGATTTAGAGCACCAGTGTGTGAATGCTGTGTCCCCTCCTGTTCATGTGTAGACTTTAACGCTGTTTCTTATTGCACTTTGAGCTATAATCCCTAAACGCTCTGGCCTTTGGTTGACCTCTATTACTTGTGACTTTATCCAGACCAGCTTGATCCTCCCCTACTACCTCCACACAGCCGCACTTATGGAACATAATTTCACCGAGAGTTGTAGGCACAGGTCTCTACACAAAACAGACACACAGATCACAAGTCTTCACTTAAAGGTTAAATCCAGTGTTAAACATGAAATATAAATGGACTTGCTTTTGTACTTTGTGTTATTATGCCCGTGTGTTTGCTACTGGCAGGACATCAGAGGGAAGTCCTTTTTTTCTGATTTCTGATCAAACTGAGGACCAGTTGTTGTAAAGTGAGGACATTTTGCTGATCCTCGCAAGCTATTTTGACAATGATTAGGTTTAGGGCAAAGGTCTTTATTGGGTTTATTTCGGGGTGACTTATGCACTGGTTGGGGTTAGGTTTAGAGTTATTTCTTGGGTTAGAGGATAGAAAGGGTTGAAAATGACTGAAAATCAATGAAGTCCATAAGAGTCAACATATGGTTCGCACTACCTATAGTCAAACGTGAATGTGTGTGGGGGGTTTTGTGCACACATTGGGCCCTTTAAGAACGTGAACCCCCATGTTGAAGGTTAAAGCATTAAAGGTAGCAAAAGCTATTAGGGTGTCATTTGTTTGCTCCATTTACACAAGGGCACCTATGCACTTTCATGCCTGTAATGAATCTGTGCTTGTTTGTCTGTGTGTGTGTGGGTGGGTGCAGTTAAGTTACTTTTTTACTTTAACATCCAAGCAAGAAAAATGTCATCATCTTTCTAAGTATGTGTGTAAGCACACGATTTTTCTTCCTCATTAAACTCTGCGAGGACCGACAGTAAAGTTTTTGAATTATTGTCTACTTCTGGACCAGTTGCATGGCAGGCTGCATTTTTACACTAAACTTTATTCATTTGAGAAGGGGATAGCTAATGTCAGCCTTTTTACTGTGTGTTGAGATGAAGGATACCTTTATTTTTAAAAATTAAAATCTAGTGGAAATTAAAATGTTACTTTTAATCAGCAGTAGATAAATGGACAAACAGAAGATACCAATTTAGAAGGTCCTCGGTGAAACACATTTATCTTCTTACTTAAAAACCACTGGTGCCATATTTTATTGTTCAAAACTAGATTCATTTGCAGCATCTAATATACTAACACAGTGAATGAGTTTTAGGGTACTTGCAGAAAAAGTGTTATAAAATGTGAATTGATTTCAAGTCAGAGCAGTTGTATTGTGGAAGTTGATTCACATTTAACAATGTTTCCCACACAACCACACTCTACAGTGCATTTAATTGGGATTTTATGTGACAGGCCAACAGTAAGTAGTTAATAATTGTGAAGTGGTAAATAAAAAGGATATATTGTTTCTGAAATATGCTGCAAATAACAATCAGCCCAGTATGCATTTACAGCCATCCACTTTTTACCTCTTGAATAAACTAAAGTACAGGGAATGTTCTTCAAAAGTCGATCAATTAATAGATATAGTTTGTGTGTTATTTTCATCTCAGCATAAATCCTGGTGCTCTGAAAGCTTGAAAGGTTTGTTATTGGTTAAACAAATTAAGAAGGAACACAGCAGACATGTCATGGATAGTGCTACAGAGTAGTTTATAGAAGGGCTAGTTTATAACAAAAACATAGTCTGGTTACAGCATCCCACAAAGCACCTTCCAACCCATTATCCAAAAACAGTAAGAATTGCCAACCTACCACAGCATAAAGTAAAAAGCCTGGCAAGGGGAGTATTCCCTAGAGATACGTGCAAAAGACTCATGGTTGCTCTGGAGGAGCTGCAGAGATCCATAGCTCAGAATATGCTGCAAATGCTTATCTTTCACAACTCAGGCCTAAAGTACATGGATGAGTTGTGAAAGACAAGTCTTTCCTGAAATAAACCCACATAAGCGCCAAATTAAAGTTTGTCACGTCAGTTGTCTAGTGAGATGAGACCAAAGTTATTGTTTACTATAGGTGGAGACATTATACCTCTGAAATCACCCTGAACAGACAGTCCACATGATGAAAAGGTTGCATTATCTTGTAGAATGTTTATCTTCATCGGAGACGAAGAAGCTCCTTAGGGCTGATGTAAAGATTGTTAAAGCTAAATCCAAAGAAATTATAAAAGAAAAACTGCTTAAATGCAGCAAAAGACATTAAGACAGAGCTGATTTCTAACTATAGTCAGTAGAACATTAAGCATAACCAGCAGGCAGAGTTACAACCATATATCTCAGCTAAAATGAAATTCATCAGAAGTCCAAGTGAAAGTTCAGATCTAACTCTAATTAAGATCTTCAGAGGGACTTTAAATGTGCTGTTTACATACTTTCTCCATCTTAATTAAAGGGTTTTGGTCAGGGAATAACAGGATACAAATGAATATGGGATTTATAGTTGTCTGAAGCTGAAGTTGAATCTTTTTGACTTTGAACTGTTTTCAGAGACGAATTAGCATACATCTTAATGTCATGTTTGTGCAAAGCTAGTACAGGCATATCGCAAAGTACAACTAAACACAGTTCTATGATGAGAAGCTTGTGGTTAAGCTGGGTTTTATCTATTATAGTTTTTGCTCTGTGAAGACACCTCATTGATATCACCAATACTAGCTCTGATGGAAAGTGATACTATTCTGCATTTTTTTTCATCAGCTTACTACACAAAATTGTGTTTTCCCTATAGGAATAATTAGATCATATGTGTTACAGAGGTCTATACTTCTATATATGGGGTTCACTCTTTCCCAACACGTATGTCCCTTTAGGTTTAAGAAAATTGTTATTTTCATAGTCTAAAGACATCACATCATAGCATTTAAGCCTCTGACTTTAAAATTTTAAAACCATTTTCCAATCTCAGTTTTCAGAAGATCCATACAGGGACATGAGGATGAAGTGCATCACTGTGGGGCGTATAGGACTGGCACAGGACTCTCCAGGCGTACCAAGACCTGTGAGACTTCATTTGAATTGTAGATGCCTTGACTCTCTGTGATTAAGTGCCTTGTGAAGCATACATCTGCAGCTAGCAGAGCAAGTAGTTAGGTTAATATACATGTGTGGGGTACAGGTGGATCACTGATACCGACTTAGTGGGGAGGGGAAGCAGGTGGAGGGACTGATAGAGACAGTCTCTCTCCATGTGGTTGTGTTTCTTTCTACTTTTATACATGTGTGGAGATTTTCAAGCCTGTCCAGTGCTAGTCAAGCTGTGATGAAAGATTTCTGCTCTCAGGCTGAGGTTGCATTTTAAGGAAATCTGCTCTGTGTGTATGTTTGTTTCATAACTCAGGGTTGAAACAGGGCAAGAATCATTCCCCCGACAATGCCTCCATTTATGAGCATGCATGCATATGTGGCTGAATCACATCTTTGTTTCACTATTTTAGATATCTATCAAAATTCCATTGCAGTCTGCCCTGTGGACTGGCAGATGAGAAAATACGGTTGTGTAGGTGTGTGCATCTGCGGATGTGGTTTCGAGCTAGAGCCGTAGATTTTCAGGGTAACACTGGATGCATCCAGTCAGTTCCTACAATCTGCAGGTGGGACTTCAGAGAGGAGAAAGGCCACATCATCTTTAACAACCCTGATGCAATGTCATACCAGAACCACAGAAATGTGAGCTGCCTCTGTGGAGGTGTTTGTATGTTTGTGTGTGCTCAAATGCTGGCCAGCCGCCAGAGCACTTATCTAACTGTGATCCAGCACACTACTCACTGTGACTCCTAATTATAGACAGAGGCACTCAAACAGACACATATACACACAGTTTGTACATCCTCTCCTGTGTACCATTCACACTAATGAGGAACACTCCCCAAGGAAGTACCCACACTCCTCCTGACTCCTTGATAGAGGCCACCATGAGCACCACCTCTGGCAGCCTACCTCCCCATCTTCTACTTGTAGAGAATGTTACAACAACCTATACGTAGACAGATAGTCAACAACCATGTGGACAAGACTAGCAAGATAAGAGGGGAATGTGAAGAAGATTGGAGGAAGAAAAGATTGAATAAAAACTGCTGTGGGAAATGATTAGATGAGAAAAGATGAATTGCCAAGAAGAGAGCAAGCCAGCAGAGATCATGTTCAGGGAAGGGATAACATGGGCATAGGAATGGCTGATGAGACGAGACAATGAAGAGGAGAAGAGATGGAGAATATTTGTTCTGTTTACTTATTGAGATCTAGAATGCATGATCACAAACCCTTCAGTCTCCCGATGGCTTTCCTTAGAGTCCCTCTATCTTAATGTCCCCTTCTTCCCCTCCTTCTCACCTCATTTATCTCTCCTTTCTTTTCATCTCTTATTGTCCTTTCTCTGTCATATCACAACGTGCTGCTATGTGCCCCTCAGGCAAATGTCTAAATCTTTCAGTATTGAGTTCAGGATGCATTAGACTGTTGACATCACGGCACCATATGTTATGTTCAATAAAATATCATTTTACATAGTATTGTTTACTACACTGCTTCAAGCTCAAATCAGGGTTTGTATAGGAGAAGGCAGCACAGCTTCTCTAAAAGCTGCCAATCCCTTACTGTACTGTTTTTTCAAACTCTGGTCCTCAGGGCTCACTGTCCTGCATATTCTAGGTGTTTTCCTGCTGCTACATCTGACTTGAATGAATGAATGATTGACAGGCCTCTACAAAATGCAATGGTTGCTGAGGACATAATGGAAACATTTCATTTAGCTGTGCTTTAGCAGATACATTTCTAAAACATGTGGGAGAGGGACCCCTGAGGACCAGGGTAAGGAAATTCTAAGTGTGCTGTATTATACATTAACTCAGTGGGTTAACACTCTCTGTCTACTTTTTAAGATATAAATCACTACTACCAGGTCTTGGTCCTCTTTACTTTTGCCATAATAGCTTCAACAAGATGGCGTTTCTCATATATTTTGTTGAATATTGACATGCCAGCAACACATTTACTGCGCATTTATAGGTTCCGTGAGATGAATCCCCAATTTAAAAAAGATAATCTCAAAGATGCTCTGTTGGGTTTAAATCTGGTTACTATGGCGATCACCTGACCTTTGCGGTATGGTTTATTCTTTTGGAGTCACCATTACAAGGTGGGAATACAGGTTGAACATTAATGAATAGACCTGATCTGAAACAAAAATTAGGCAGGATCTACTGTTTAAATAAAACAGGCCCAGAAGAAGCCAAGGAAATATAACCCACGCCAATTTACCACAAACTAGCCCATCATACTTTAATGTTGTTTACACCAAAATCAGACATTCTATTACTAATGTTAGCTAACATGGAGAGTTGTGAGACGCGAAAGATAGATTCATGTAGTTGTTTTCTTACTTTTCTAAGCCTGAGAGACTTGCCTCGTTTTTTTTTCCCCACTAGTGACAGGAGTACTACAAGGTCTGGTCTTAAGCCTCAAATATTTTTTTTTACAAGCAGTGATTTGGGATCAGTTTATGCTTGACACATGTACGATTTGCATGAAAAATTAGCTGACTATCACAACATCTGCAGCTTTTATACTCTATGCAGCTTTTCCCCTCTTCTAGAGACATCTTGTCTCTAGAAGCTTGCCCCCCCGTTACATTTGAAAATCCTCGCCGGTAGGAGCTGTTACACATTGGCTATTTTCTGC
Source organism: Jordanella pulchra (assembly GCA_034780135.1). Classification (NCBI taxonomy): domain Eukaryota; kingdom Metazoa; phylum Chordata; class Actinopteri; order Cyprinodontiformes; family Cyprinodontidae; genus Jordanella; species Jordanella pulchra. Next base: position 30,947 of record JAUZNJ010048420.1, read on the forward strand.
ATAGGCACAAATTTATCCTAGGAGCATGTTGCAGAAATTCTCCACATGGAGAGAGTCGGCGCTAAAAAAGATGGAATTCTGCCACATGAACTCTCGGTTGCGTCACGCATAGATCAAGCTTTACTACCTCACCTTCTTGAATGAACCTGTTTCTTTAGCACTGTCCACATGTTCTCAATGGGGTTTAAGTCAGGACTTTGGGAAGGCCATTGTAAAACCTTAATTCTAGCGTGGTTTAGCCATTCCTTTACCACTTTTGATGTGTGTTTTGGGTCATTGTCCGGTTGGAACACCCAACTGCGCCCAAGACCCAACCTTCGGGCTGATGGTTTTAAGTTTTCCTGCAGAATTTGGAGGTA
>JAUZNJ010048431.1:2260-31298 GCA_034780135.1 Jordanella pulchra
TGGAACAACGGCAACAGAAATATGAACTTTTAGCTTAATACTCTGAGCTCTGTTAGCGCAGCTCCAGAAGCTGGTGCATGCCGGGAAAACTTCCAGCCTTAGGACGCAACAAGTCTGCTCTGATGCATGCTTGGTAAAGAGGCAGGAGCAAGAACAACATCCAGGGAATTTCCTCTGTTCTCGTTGTTGTGTTCTTGCGAATTGGAACAGTACTCGGGCCGAGGCTGATGACGTTTCACGAGCACAGGAGTACATGAGAACGCAGAAGTAGGCATATTGAGAAATGGCCAATGTCCCCTGCACCACGTTTATGGTCAAGAGTTGTGACAATACCTTATTCACATTTTCACAATTGAGTTGAAAGAAAGAGCAAGTAGCATACAGAGATAAATGTTTCAAAGGCTTTTAGTTTGATAAATATCAAACTTTGCAGTGTTTTCCCTCCAATAGACGTGTAGTGGTTCTCACACTGCAAATGTTTGAGGTAAAGTGTTTTTTAAAATATGAAAGTATGATGTTATCATGGCCTTAGTTTGACCCAAAATGTACAAAAGTATTCAAATTTCTTATACACCTTGTCTAAAGCTGCCTGGGTTCAAATTAATGCAAAATAACAGAGTCATACAACATATTCTCACGACACAAAAAATGTTGTAATGGTAATTTTATGTTTTAATATTTATTTACAGACTTGGATAATTGAATGTGGTCAAATTGACCCAGAAGGTAAAATGAATGCTAAACTGTAAATCCTACATAGTAAAATGATCTGTGTAGAAATGATAACGTTTTGTTTTAAAAACGTACAAATTGCAAAAAGTGAATCATATTAAGGTAGCAGCTGTTACATCACAAGAATTTAGCCTCTGAGTGGGATAGCACTTCAGAGGTTTGTTGGGAATAATGATGTAGAAGGAAAGGTTTTGCAGACAGATTTGACTTGTTTATCTGTTTTTAGACGTGCTCTTTTTCTGCAGCTTCAGATAAGATTTTCTATTCTTTGAATTGCAACCTCCCTTTCTCCTAAAAAAAAAAAAAAAAACCTCACAATAATCTGTGAACTTCTTTAGCTGACTAGCTTTGTAAGGAAACAGGCATCAATACACTTTTCCAGCTGCTTCCTCTGTACCAGGGATGTCCAAAGTGTGGCCTGGATATTTTTTTGTAGCAGTTGACTGAAGGTCCAGAATAGCAAACATTTGACTCTCCAGCAAATGAGGCTGCGTCACTTAGTCAGTTTTTATACGTGTTTAGGAAAAGATTTTTCATGACCAATTATATTTTAAATGGAAAATATTAGCTATGATATAAAGCTGTTTTTTTTTTTTGTTGTTTTAATTTAAAGAATATCAACCAAATTTGGCTAAATGTAGCAAAGGTTTTCAGAAAAAGTTCTTTCTTTTTTTTTTGGTTTGTTTTTTCCTGAGAATAAATAAACATTTTCTAGCTCAATGAAATATAAAATATGCAAATCCCAAAAATCTTTTATTGAAACAAATGTCTAAGACCCTTTATCTGACCTAAAATATTTTTTCTTTGAAACATCAGTTAGTTGATTTATTGCTGAGTTGGTAAAATAGAAACAATAAGTGAACAAACAAAGAATATGATTTTAACCACACAAAAACTCTATGGCTCCTGAGTGCCTTTATTTTTGGCTAAATGTTCAGATGGTAGTTTATGTTGCTGTTCAGTACATACTGAACACAAAGATGCATAGGTACATTACCGGTCAAACGTTTTAGAACCAATTTCTCCAGTTTTTAAGTGAAATACATTTAGTTAAAATGTCTTATTTTACACTCTGAAATGAAAGCATAGTGCAAATAGCCAATCAGAGTAAAGATATAAAAAAGCTATCTGGTTTATCATTTAGTCTGGAGAATATGCTGGCTGCTCCATGTTTTGTTTTATTGAGGCAGTTCTGGCATAGGTCAGACTTATGTTTTGGGTCATTATCTTGCTGTAAGATCAACACTTAACCAACCAGATGCCTACCAGAGGTTGAAGGAAGTGCTCTAAGTTTGTACAGGTCACTGACCCTGGATCCAGTAAAACAGGAGTGCTCAACTCCAGTCATCAAGAGCTACTCCCCTGCAACTTTTTGATGCATCCCATTTTTAACACAGCTGAATCAAATCAGTGTTTTGTTACCAGGCTTCTGCTGAGCTAAATGTGATTCAGGTGTGTTAGAGAAGAGATGCATCTTAAGGTTACAGGATGGTAGCTCTTGACGACATACCCAGGCTTTCTTCCAGGCTTCAGATGCCCAAAGGCAGTGATTCGTGTCCGGAGGAAGCCTCTTTGTCTTATTCTAGGAACTTTGTTGCAGTTCGTTGTGTCAAACTTTCAGCTCAAAGTCTTTTCTTCCCAGTTTAAACTGAGACTTGTTTTCTAGGAGGACTATTAAGCTGTGCTTGAAGCAGTTATCCAGTGTGATGCCACTCGTTAGAGCTGGTAAATCTCAGAAACTTGTCCATCGATTCAGATGTGGCTTTGGGTCTGCCTGACTTCTTCCTGTCAAGAGTTTCTTTTTGGCTTTCGATGAGGAAGAAAACGGTACTCACTGAAACTTTGAGTTCTCTTTCTCTATGGGAAAGACCTTTCGTTTTTTGTTATTTTTGGTATAAGTCTGAAATGAACATCATCTTTCGGTTTTTGGGTGCCCTCCCCTGTTTTCAAGTTCAACATTTTGCAAAATGTTAAGCTTTTATTTGAACTATTGTGATATTAACAGAAAAACTGTAATGTTTTTAAACTTTTAAGTTGTAGATAGGGCTGCAACTCGACACATCTGTGGGTTATTTTTTCGATTAATCGATTAGAGCTGGACAACATTTCAATATCAATATATGTGGTGATATGGTTTAAATCAATATTGGTGATATGACCTTTACACACATTTTCAATATTTCAATATAACTCACAGTCTATAAACATAGCATTGGTCACTGATTGATGTACCAGGTTTTCATGTAGTTTTATGTGTTTTTGTTTTTCAAAGCTAATATTTATTAAATGTTATGTTGGAGGATTTTTATAAACATTGCAAAATATTTGTCATAAGTTTGTGTAGACGCCTGTTGTTGGCATTCTTGACTGTCTTTCTAAGGTTTTTATTTTTCCTGCATTGATATGGAAGTTGTATCATATCGACTGAAATTAGGAAATGTATCGCAATATAAATTTGCACATATTGTTCAGCCCAAAAAGGTTCCTGAAATAAGTTTTTAAGAATTAAACCAGGTTAAAATAAAACATTTGCACCTGAGGAGTTCTAAATAGAGCATACTTTTCAATCTTAAATATAAAGTATTTACATATATATATATATATATGTTTTTTTTTTTACAATTTTAGTGATCTGTCAGCTAAATGTTATGTTTTAGAGTCTATACTCCAGTTAACAATTAATCGATTACCAAGTTAGTAGACAATTATTTTAATAATCAATTAATCATTTTTAATCAGATGTATTGTTTCAGTCCTAGTGGTGGAGTAGGTTTTGAAAGGTTTTTATTTTAATTGAAACAGGTCTATACAGAAAAGAGTAAGGCCCAAAAGCAGAAGTGCACAGAAAACATCTGGAAAGTGAATAACAGTAAATGGAAAAAACTGAAAATTAAACGAGTCTTTTTCAGAGATTAAAGTTGTGTTGTACGTGATTGTATACTAAAAGCATCTGTCAGTTTTTGATCCAGTTTGCTGGCTGAACTGTCCCACTATATGATGGTACCACCACCGTGCTTTTACAATGAAATTCCAGTGGTTAATGTTGCTTGTTCTCTGATTTCTTGCTCCACATTTCTTCTTGCAGGGTTCAAATGAGGAAGATTTGCTGATGTTGAAGTTATTGTAACTGCTGTCGAACCCTCCTCTGTCTGAAGGACGCAGTCATGAGTTCTCATCAGATGGAGAAACAACCAAGTGACAGCAAGGATTCACCCACTGTTGCTAGGCAGCTTTCAGTAACTGGGCCTGATTCAGTCACAGAAGAGCTTCAGTCAGACTCAGCTAATGAAGCTGGAAAGTCTCAAAAAGCAGGAAAATTCAGGACTGCCTTGACATTTTTTAGTGTACGTAAAAGTATCTGTATTTTACCAAGTTTCTTTGGAGGTAGGAATAAGAATCAGAACAAGTGGTCCAGCAAGAGAGGAATTGGCAAAAGCAGAACGCATGATGGGCTAAGTAAGGTCAGCGATGACGGCACTTTAGGGAGTGGCTATGTCTCCACTGGAGACCTTCAATACCACAAGGATGCAAGTGGAGATTTCCACAGTGGCTGTCAAGGTGAATGTAGTCACCCAACCCCTGACCAGAAATCCCTGACGCTCGGTCGGCAGAGAAAAGGTTTTAGGAGTCTATTTCAAAGTTTTAGGCATCACAGAAGCCTGAAAAATAACTGTACGAGTGAAACTAACGTTGCCTCGTCTCCTCGATGCCAGAAAGAGGTGCCTGTCGTCCAACGCAGTGCCGCAGAGTGCCTGGAAGGTGAGCCTGACGTGCCTGAGTCTGTAGAGGATCCGCACGACATTTCCGCTGTTCTTGAATGTAGTCGTGTTGATTCAAAATCACCTGAGAGCGGAGTGGAGAAAGAAAGCCCAAAGTCTGAACCTCTGCTGTGTGACGACAAGCATGACGGCGGTCATTTCAAGGCGGTAGCTTCAGGTCTTTATGACAACACTTCCAGAAGATCCAGCGAGCCTTGCCTGAAACTTCAGACGGCGTCCGAAACGCCCACTGGCTCGTCGGACCAACTGAACCTGATGTTTGGGGAGGTTTCATCATTAAAGAGCTTCGACTCCCTCACAGGTTGCGGGGACATCATTGCAGATCAGGAGGACGACAGCATCACAGAGAGCACTGTGTCTGGAGAGAGGAGCAGAAACGGAGGGAAGAGGGCCTCCTGTTATCTCACATATCAGGGCGGTGGTGAAGAGATGGCCTCGCCTGAAGATCTGGATGCAACCTGCCTTCAAGAGTTCTGGGGAAGCAGCAGCTCAGAGGCTGTCCGCTGCGGCTGTGATCCGGACCAGACGCAAATGACCGAGCCGACAAGTTCACACAATGTGGATGCGCTGAACAGCAGCAGCACACAGCACGCCGGGGCTATGGACACGTCATCCATCGCTGACGTCTTAACTCCCCAAAGTGAGCATCAGGAGTCAGGACCCAACAGCGACGAAGGCTATTATGATTCGGCGACGCCAGGGCCAGACGAAGGGCAAGAAAAAAGATCAGGCAGATTACCCAGAGACAGCTACAGCGGGGATGCCCTCTATGAACTGTTTGCTCCAGATGAGAGTCTCATAAGCCCTCATTATGAAGACAAATCCCAGCTTCCCAGTTTAAAACACGGTGACTATTTAACAGAGCCAGTCGAAGGAACAGATTCTGTCTTTGTCCCAGAAATGAGTCACTTACAGATTAATGCTGATCTGTACAACGATGACTTTCTAGACATGTCAAGTCCATTCAGTAAAAATCAGGATATCACAGCAAACGAAAACTGTAATTTGAAATCCAAAACACAAACATTAGTCAACATGAACAACCATAAAGCCCAGGTTTTTGATGAAAAAGGCAATACGCAGGCTTCTGCTGGCAAAAGAACAAAACCCATCAATACAGAGTGTGAGAAAAGACGCAGCAGCTTATCGTTTGGAAGCACATCCGACCCAGACTTCGAGACCTTCTGTGAACCCAAAGAGGCGCATCTTGAGGAGAACAAACCTGTGGCGTTACCGTACAAAAATATCAGCTCTCAGGCTGAAGAATGTAGCAGCTACATGGAGGATGGGCAGACTGTGTGTTTCTCACAAGCACTCGTGGATTACACCAAACACAGCCAGATGCTCGGCAAGCTGGGTGGTGAAGTGGACGACTTGGAAACGAGTGCCACTTTCACCCCAAACATGGAGGCCTTACCGACTATAGTCACGTTTGATGTTGTAGACCTGCACAACGAGGGGCAATACGACGAGCAGATCCAAATGGAGCTGGAGGAGGACGTGTCGTCACCTTATCAGGAGTTCGAGGAAAGCTACCTGCAAAAGGATGCGTATGCTGAATGTGACTATCAGATGTTTGATTTGTATGAGCAGGGTCTCATCAGTAACACGTGGGCTATTGCTAGTCTGCCACGGCACTTGGGTCCTCCACGGGTCAGCCAGTCCATGTCCAATCCCCTGTCTCTGGACAGGAGGAGCAGGTCTCTGGATACAGATAGCCTTGAGTTAAAGATGCTAGAAACATACCGAGAGAACAAACCTGCTGCGGCTTCTGAGCAGGACTCTGAGAGCATCTGTGCACCATATTATAGAAAGAATGTAGAACTGTCCAATTCAGAGGTCAGAGACGGTAACAACATGACCTTGTCATGGCAGACCAGGTCAGAAGTGACTGTGACGGATGGAAAACTGACCCAAAATGTCCAGAGCCTCAGTCACGTCCACGTTAATCACAAGCAACCGCAGTACTTTTGCTCTGTGTCAGATGGGCTGAGCTGTGATTTGGTCTCTCAGAACACAGAACTCTACAGTAGGCAGCGTCAGCCTCCTTTACAGTCAGATTCTTGTCTTCCTCATAGCACCTTTGGGACGAAGGAGGAGGAAGTTTGCAAGAGAGTGGTAGCGGCAGAGCCCCAAGACTTTAGGGAGATGGCCACCTAAGCTAGCAGTCGCCTAACCCCCTCGTTTAAGGTCATCCTTGGCTAAGAAAGAGGAGCCGAGGAGCTCTGTGACCTGCAACTATCACCCTGTGATAATGTGTGAGTCATATATTTCTGCCATAAAGTGCATTTACAGGGTACTGGTCATTTTACTCCTTCGCCATGCCGCATCTTACTGGTTGTGAATGTCTTGGACTTCTTGCAGTTTGCGTTTTGCACCAGACGTGTAAATTCAAGTCATTTAAAAGTAGTTTTCTGTTGTCTGTATGACTCCAAAAAAGATCCATCCTCACATGTTGCTTTTATGTATAATCTGTCAACTACTCGGGGCCTATGGCATTAGTTAGGCCCGAGCAGCAAAGCCTGCTGCGAAGGCCTATTGTATTTTGGTTTTGTACTGTTTATTTTTTGGACTAGCTGGTATTTTAGTTTCTGCAATAAGCCATTTTATTTCCCAAATTTTGGTTGTCTGTATTCTAGAGAGCTGCTATTGTGTAAAACATCATCTAAATAAAAGAGCTTCATCTTTTATTTGTCCTTATATTTTTAAGGGCTGTAACTCAAATGGCCTTGAACAGTTTCTGTAAAACATGCACATTCAGTCAGCTGACAATCTTTAAATAGTGGAGTTTTTTTTTTTTTTTGTTTTATCCTAACATGTTTTCACAACCCAAAATGGTGATTGAAACCAAAGTGATCAGAAATGAGATGTAGAAGAAAGTCTTCTAAAACAGGAAGTCATAGATCTGACCTTGCAAAGCAACACATGACTCAAATCAGCTTCTTGTCTTCATCCAAAGGATATCTTTTTACAAATTTTAATTTTGCATTTTTTTTTTTTTATTTTCATCATAGTATGATGGATAAAAGGAGACAGACTTTAAAAGCAATTCCTATGTGTGCAATAAGAAAGACAGCATGCTGCATCAAATACTTGGTAAATGCTTGGAAGCCAGAGGTTTTCTTTTAATGTTTGTTTCCTTTGGGCTTTTGCACTGTACCTGATATGTTTGCACACAGCTTCCATAGCTCTTGGCTCAAAAGGTTTGAAGAGAGGATTGCGCAATCTTCAATGAAAATGGCAACACTGTCATTTCATTAAGCTGAAGTTGAAATTAACTGGAATGTTGCACACATACGGACCTAAACACTAATGCCACACTGTTCTGCATTATCGCCCTTCATACAGCAGCTGATGATTTACTTTTTTCACTGTTGCCTTTAAGCAATGAATACTTTTGCTTTTTAAATGTCTGATCTTGATGTTTGCAGTTTCTTGCTTCCACTCTTAGCAGCAGTGAGTTCTGTCTCTAGTTTTAGCTACCGATCAGATTGATTTTTAGGAGGAAAACAACAGTATCAGTTTAAAAAGAGAAATGCCTGAAGACTTGATTTTTAATTTTCAGATTAAAAATGCATTTACTTGATCTTAGAAAATGCCTGTCTGCTTATTTGTCTCCTCAATCACAAGTGGTATAAGCTAATATAGGGCATGTACAGATGGACTGGTTGTGCTAGTTTTATGGTAGTTGTGATGTTTTTAACTTCAGTTGTCCTATTTCATTTACCTAAAGGAGCTTTGCAAGGCAAAACAGCCGTATTTGTTTACCTTGTTTCACATGCAAATAGACAAAAAGCTAAATATTGTTTACATTAAAACCTACTTGGAGGCAATTAAAAAGAAGAATCTTCTGTGCTTGCTACAGATCGGAAAAAGGAGCGCTTAAATCTGAGTTTTTGTTGTATCTTTTCCTGTTCTCATGATTTGAATAAATGCTAGCTAAAATAAAGCACTCTGTTGCTGCATTACTATGTACCTCTGAATCCACAGGTTTGAGGGTTTTATTTGGATCTGGTGTCACATTTTAAGAATGGCTGTTTTCATTTTGACTTCTTTTTTTCCTGATGTGAAACAATGTTTTTATGAATCATGTTTATGTATTTATATTTTTAACTGTAGACTGTAATACATACAGAAATGTTACAGCTTGTCAATACTGTATTTTGATTTTTCCATTTTTTTTTTTTAATATTATTATTATCGAGTTGTGTTAGCTCCCTGTAAATCTGTTACAGATTTGTCCAAATAGAAAACTGCCTTACCTGAGAATTAAAGTGATAACATGAGTTTTGGTTTCATTTTTTCCTTTGTTTCCCTTTTTATTGATTTGTTTTAATCTAACTGGCTTCACAGTGACACTAAACACCTAGCTTACCAAGTCTGTGGTTGAAAGCACGCCTAGACGTTAAATCTGTTATCAGTCCTGTCACAAGGGACAGTATACTCACACTACTGCTTATGAGAAGTTTACAGTTTCAGGTTCAAATGTTAAACAGTTGTGTGCATCAATAGTTTCCTGTGCTTTAAATGTCCGTTAGATATCGTCCCATATTAGAGTCACACAAGATAACGGTTAGCTGAAAATGGAAAGTTTCACAATGTTGTCTTTAAGACATTTATCTACCCTGCTTAATTTATTTTCATGATTTATACCTATGGAAAACAGTTTCCATGACGAGAAGGATGGTCGGTACTCCTGTAATTTCCAGGCAGATGACTTTTTTTTTTTTTTTTTTCCACAAATATATTTTTAAACATGTTTTTTTTTTTCTTGTAGACAGCTGACTAGCAGTGCAGAGCAATGTCTGCAGAAGAACCAGAGCCTTGTCGCTCTATTAAGTGCAATTCTGGCAATTCAATATTCAGTTTTTATTTCTTGAAAGTAGGGAACTGCATCAGATATTCTCAGTTCCAAAGTAAAACAATCACAGCTTTTAAGTAATTAGATGAAAAGTAAAACCACCACTACGTTTTGTCTGTTTTTACATTGGAAACACAAAATTTGTGGTTCAACTTAGGTCTTGTTTCACTCAAAACTCTAAGCATTTCTGAGGCAGTTAAACACTTAAATCAGGTCCTCCACTTAGTAAGATACCACACATCTAACCCGTAATATTTACAAACATCTAGATTTCTTTCCCTCCTACAAGAGGAGGTTTTGGTTGTTGTTTAGGGTTTTTTTTTTTCCAGCAAGCAGTATGCGGCCACATGTCATAGTTATTCAGCCAGACTTCAAATTACAATGTAACGACGTGCTTCATCGGAACAAAACAAAACCTCTGGGAACTGGGGTATGTACATAAAGATTTGTAAAATTAGCTATTTTTGCTCTTCTAATTAATTTTTGCACAGCTCTGCAAAGCATAAAAGTACAAGATTAACTTTAATGGAAATTTCAATAAAGTCTAAATATGTACTGGTGGTTCTAGATGGGCCTACGGGGGGGCAGTGCCCCAGTAAAACCGGGTTTTGCTCCTGTACTAAGAAGTTAATACAAATTTTCTTATATGAGCAGCCAGAAAGGATTGAAACTGACTGGTTCCTTGGACCAATTTAATCTTTTACAATTACTGTTTAATAATTACGCAGAAACTAAGGGAAGGCACCATAACCTTCATTAATATCAAAATAGAATCAGTTTTCACATTTTAAAATAGATGCAGCTTTCAAGGGTTCCCAAAGAGGCGGGTTGTGAACCCTTAGGGGGTCCTTAGACACCAAGGGTTCACAATCATTGCAGTGATCACTACGGTATATGGGAGGCCAAAATGGAACAGGAAATATAGAAATCTAAATGCCCCATAAAATAAGATATACCTTAAAATAAATAGATGTGACTTTTTTAAATTTATTTCAAATATATGAGATAAATATTCAATATACCATTAAAAAATAAAATGCACAGTTAAATAATGAAAAATCAAGTCATTGAAAACACTTAATAAAACAATGAATTGATTAATTTAAAATCATTTTTAAAAAATTGGATTTATAGTGTGAAGTAATTCTGTATTTTTGCGCTATTGTCCTGTTTCATTTGTGTGTTTTTCCTTTATTTGCTTCCATAACAAAAAAAAAATCCTTCCCCCTGGTAAATTTGGTTTAGAGCCGCCACTGTTAAATGTGTTCAATAGTTTCTGGTTTTTAACGCAGCTTTTATTTTAGAAAAGGCAGCATTTGAAACTGATAAGTTTGTCGTTTAGGCGCACTCTGGTCTACAGGCTGAAATGACCGAGCGTCTTATTTCAGGTGATGGAGAGGGAAAGCAAAGTTAGAGAAACTGTTTTCATCCCTCGGCCATTTGCTTATCTGGCAACCCGGAGCTAACTGCGACAGCGCCAATGGCAGCAAAACAGAACCGTTAGAAGCGAGGAGGATGACAGTAACAAGGTGAGAGGAGATGATGATGAAGAGGAGGATGAGCGCCGTCTCAAGCTAACCATGGCAGCGAGGTATGTTCGCAGTGTGCAGAGAGTCGTGATGTGTTGTTGTTGTTGCCTGAATTATTAAATCACCGTCAACTTTACCTCAAGTTACTTGTAGTAAAACGGCCAGATTGTTAGCAGATGCTCAGCAGCTGATGCTAACCAGCCTTAGCATCGAATGCAGCCTGTAATTTCCACTAAGTTGGCTAATAGAGGGGGGTGTTAGCTAGGCGGCGTTGCATAGCGTCTATACCGTTTACATGAAGTACGGGGGAGGGGGGGGGGTTGGTTGCCTGACAAGCTGTAGCAGAACAGAAGTAACTAATGTTGACCTTTATTTGATCAATTTGAACCAATTTCCCATCGGATTAGCTAATATAAAGCCGGTAAACGTGCACAGCTGAAGCTGTTATCCTAGCTCTATAATATCAGAATGTTGGAATAGCTTCGTGTGCTAAATGTAACTCAGGCCTGCGGGTGTCAAAGCAGAGATTCTTGCGTAAATTTGGATCGTTAAAGGGTTGTTCTGTACTGAACTCAAGACAGCAATGTAGGAAAATACTCAAATATATTTTATTACATGGTGTCACGTTTCTGGTTTCATTTCTTCTATATTTTCTACACTCTATATGCTTCTTTTTTTTTTTTCCTTGTGCCTTCGTGTCAACTTGTTGGACGATTCTGTGCAGCAAATATCAGCCTCGATGCTCAATAAAACACTCCAGTAAGTGGGTTCACTGATGGTTAGTTAAAGTATTTATCAATCAAAGAGAAAACATTAGATAAAAAAATTGTTTCCATTTGTTATTTTTTTTTATGTGTTTAAATACATATTTTAAAAGTGTGTTAAGTTCAGATTATCTTTCTTTTCTCCCCCTTCTATTCACTGAATACCTCAAAGCGCCCATCAAACACATCAACCAACAATGTTTTCTGATGCACTGGTGAATAAAACATGTCAGATCAAGATTAGAAGCATATGCTAAGATGTATTAAAGGTGATGATTGGATCGCCTTCACTTTTGTTAGATTCAGTTTTCAAATAAAACCCAGTCTACTTTAGATCACAGAGCATATCGAGGAGTATAGTGTTTTCTGTAAAATAGATCAGATTATGAGCTGATTTCTGCTTTGTTATGGTGCCGTACATTGATCCAATGCCGTAAAGTTCTAGTTTTGTGTAGAAAGCCATGAAAAGGTACGAATGGATGAATGGATGAATGCGACATGGAAATCTGAAGCCTCCTTATTAAATATGCAAAATCCCCCCAAAATGTCTCTCTTGGTCAAATGTATTTGACTGATGGGTGTCTTATGAAATAACCGTAAAACTTTTTTTTTTTTATATGAGGTTGTATTGTCAGCCACTGTACTTTTTTTCTAGGTGCTCTTTTAACTTTTTAGCAGCCGTTTGGATTGCTATTTAATGTGAAACAGGGAAGTCTGATCCCTTGCATGACGTCGGGGAATGATTGCTGCTCATCCTGACAAAGCAGCAGAAATATCTCTGGTCCAATAAGTCACATGGTGGAAGCACAGTATCACCATTGGATCTAAACCACTCTTTTTGTAGTTTATTATTAGGAATGGAAAAAATCCAGTGTTATGAACTTTAATTGAACTTAGACCTTATTGTTATAGTTTCTTGTGTTTGCTGGAAGTAAAAATGTCTTTTTTTTTTTTTTTGCTGTGTGTGTTTTAATGAAAGCACTCTAGTTAGTTATTGCTGGATCCAGCAGCCTGGAATAAACAACAGGTAGAAAATGGCAGGTAGATTTTTCTAAATGTAAAAGCAAAAAAGTGTCTTTGCGACATTTCTAAGTTACAATTTCACGATATGATTGTAAATGGGGAAAAAAAAAAAAAAAAGAGTTAATCTCTACTCTGTTGGAGTACAACAGATAACGTCCTTGTTGTCCTGCTTCAACTTGTTGCTATGAAACATGAGATGATGCGTGTGCAGAGACGGTCCAGAGGCCTTGCTGAGACGAAGCCTGCGAATCTGGAGGTGGAAGGGAGAGGATTCGACAAGAGCTCTGCTACTTTGGACATACGTCGAAAACGCTCACAAAATGACTCAAACGACAGTAGGCAGCGTGAGCTGTTCTCTGCCACCAACTCTCCCAAGTTCCACAGCAGAGAGCCTCGGTGTGCCTTGCTTTTCAGCTTCCTGTTAGATATTCAGACCACAACCTCGTCCTTCACGCTTGTCGTAAAAGTTGCAGTCAGGTGCCCTAAGTCCACCCGAACAGAAAGACACATTAATTCAGCTGCTGAATGACCCCCCCCTCCCCCCAAAAAAACAACAAACAAACAAACAAACAAAAAGAAACCGAGTTAATGTGTCATTTCCATGAGTAGAGGACGTTGTATCAGCACAGGATCCAACAGACACACTGGTTCCTGCTGGATCAGCATGATCATCAGAAAACTTCAGGAGCAGAAAATGTTCAGTCTTTGCAGGCTGTATAAAGAGACACGATGAGATGTGTTTGTGTTAGTCGTGACTGGTAAAAAGGAGTTAGCTGATGACAAGGCTGTGTTGCTAGGCAACGCACATCATGGGCTGCGCCTCTTGAAGCTCTCCATACTCTCTGCAAGACTAGAGGAAAGTGTGTTCTAGTGTGTCTTATCGTTAAAGCACTTCCCCATAAATATTGATTATCAGTATGTGCGGTGGGGTTTGGTTTCTTAACAGAACAACAGTGTTGCATGCGTTGCACTGCAGGCTCCTCCGCAGAGCCGCACTGCTTTACCTTAAAAACAGCCCGCGCTCCCTGTGGGATTCTGCTCAGTTGCGATTGTCTGTCGGAGGGCTGCAGGCGCAGGGATACGCTGCTCAGCCCACACGATTTCAGGTTATTCTAACTCGTGCACTCACTTCATGTGTGACTGGCTCAAGCATTGCTTGTGAGACCAGTAAGGCTCTTGTGCTCATGGAGAGCAGGTTTGTTCTGCAGTGCACTGGCACATTTTGTACTAAACTGTGATGGGTTTTTTTTTTTTAAATGTTATTTTAAAAAACTTTTCTGTGTATTGGTGGTATTTTGTTTTCCTTAAAAAGAAAAAAAGCTGCACATCTGTTTTTTTTTTTTTTTTTTTTTGTTGCTATTTATGCTTAATATCTGTGCATAAACAACATTATAACTACAACATTGAGTTTAAAGGGGAATTAGGAATGAAGTACATTTTTAAAAGCCGATTTTGATTTAAAAAAAACCCAAAAAATAAACAGTTTGTCTTGGTAATAAATGGGAATTTCCAGAATATCTCTATATCCAAATTTTGACCTTTTTGGTTTTTCCTCCTTTGCAGGATCACCTAGTTTATTTATTTGCTGAAACGGGGGGGAGAGACCATCCATTTTGACCTACGTAAAGAAAGTCTGGCCATCGAGTATGATTCCGTGTCTGCGGTGGAGGTGAGGAAGCATGGGGCAGGAAGCTGAGGCGTCAACGCGGCCGTGATGACAGCATGGTCCATGGTGGAGAAGCTCAAAATGGAAAAACGCCCATGCAGGGAGCAGAACATTGACTCAAGAGAGGCCCAGCATGCCACAGACGAGTCTGAGGAAGGAAGCAGCTCCGAAAGCGAATCGGAGGAGCAGTGGCATCGCCAGCAGCAGCCCTATAGGGCCCAGTTGGGCAACAACAGCTGCAGAAGGAGAGAGCCTCTGGCTGTCACCAAGCCTCACCGCCAGCTCTGCCGCTCTCCTTGCCTCGACCGGCCCAGCTTTTCCCAAAGCAGCACCCTGCAGGACGTCCGCGACGACGACGCCGTGCAGGGGACCAAACCCACCAGCGAGAAGGAGTACCAAACCAAGATGGAGTTTGCTCTGAAGCTGGGATACTCTGGAGATCAGGTAGAAACAGTGCTCAATAAGCTGGGGGCAGCGGCGCTCATTAATGACGTTCTTGCGGAGTTAGTTCGGCTTGGGAATAAAGCGGAGCACGAAGCTCAACCCAGCAGCAGCACAGCTACACCCATATCGAGGCCCCCCTGTGTTAAAGAGACTGTTAGTCCTGAAGCTTCGGTTGAGGAAGAATCTGTGGATACGTACGATAACCTCCGGCCTATCGTCATCGATGGGTCCAACGTGGCGATGAGGTAAAGACTCGCACACATTTAAGAGATTTTTCTAATTGTTCTCTTTTTTTTTCTGTAGATTTAAGGCTTATTTTGTGTTGCTATCTTTTTCTAGCCACGGGAACAAAGAGGTTTTCTCTTGTCGAGGTATCCAGCTCGCAGTCGAGTGGTTTCGGGAGAAAGGACACAAAGACATCACTGTGTTTGTCCCCGCGTGGAGAAAGGAGCAGTCAAGGCCAGACGCCCTCATCACAGGTAGAGAAAGTTTCCAGAGTTAGACGTTGATCTTTAACATAAAGGCTGTTTGATGAGGGAGTAAAAACAAGAGCATCTTAAACTTCGCTCTTTGTCGCAGTGCAACAACAAAGCTACCAAGTAAAAGGAGTACATAAATATGAAGTGGAAGGAGAGTGATGCATGGTTTTTAAATCTCTACAGATGAATACACATCAGATGGAGGTTGTGTCCGTTTGTATTTAGTTTCCACTGAATTCATACTTTGCAGAAACATCCTTTGCTGCAGTCAGAGAGTCTTTGTTGGGTTTTTTTCTGGATCAGATTTGCACAGATTTTGCTGCACATTTTGCCTGATTTTCTTTACAAATTAGCTAAAGAGTTTGGTCAAGTATTTGTAATGATTACATTTCAGGTCTTGGCCTAGATACACATTTGTATTTGGGGGTAAAATTTAACCCACCCTTTCTGAGACCTGATCATGCTCTCCTCTACACTGAAGTTTTCCTGGTTTCCTTCGCCTTCAAGATGCGTCTCTGCTTCCTCACACCTTAATCAAATGGCTAAATTTCCTTCTCACTATGGAGTCGAGTTATCACTCCCAGCTTTGATGTGTGATCTCTATTTATCACCTCGTATCATTTTCTCTGTGCCTGCTCCACAGCATGATATATCCACCGCCGTGTTTCACCAATGCTGATCAGTATCAGTTTTTTTTCTCCACTCATTTTATTTAGCCTGTAAGCCAAATAGTATTATAGCTTGTTCCGAACTGGAGATAGGATTTCCTCTGACTTCTTCACTCTTCTCTAGATGACAGTTATTAATGGACCGATGTTGGTTGATGATAGGCGTCCAGTTGAGCCAAACATTATCCTCCATTTCAGATGGTTAAGTGTCAGTGCTCAACATTTTGTTGAAACCTTAAGATGCTGTTTTATAACCTAAAAATGCCTTAAACTTCTTTTTTTTTTTGCCTGACATGCCTGCTGGGTTTTCTCATTAATGTTCACTAACAGAACTGTGGGGTTTTCCCTTAACAGCTGGATTTATACTGAGATTACGTGACTTGCAAATGGATTATTAACTAATTAAGGGATTTCTGGCTGCAGTTGGTTGTTTTGGAATTTATTAGGGGCATAAAATTAAAGTGGCTGAATAAAAATCTGTGCCACATTTTTTTTTTTCCAGATAAAGAAAATGCAGGCATCATTTTCCACCCACTGTCACATAAAATCTCATATAACACTGAAATTTGTGTTTACTATCAATGTTATGCAGATAGATACTTTTCCAGTGAGTTTGTGTTTGTTTCAGACTGAGTTTTTTTTTTTTTTTTTTTTTTTTTTCTTATAATTTTGTTTTTAATAATTTTTTTTTTCAGATCAAGAAATTTTACGCAAGTTGGAGAAAGAGAAAATCCTGGTTTTTACCCCGTCTCGAAGAGTTCAGGGCCGGAGAGTGGTGTGCTACGATGATCGCTTCATAGTGAAGCTGGCTTATGATTCTGATGGAATTATTGTGTCAAATGACAACTACAGAGACTTGCAAAACGAGAAGCCCGAGTGGAAAAAATTTATAGAGGAGCGCCTCCTGATGTATTCATTTGTCAATGACAAGTAAGGAAGCATAGTGCTTTTTTTTTTGTTCCCCATGGAAACCACTCTTGACTTGTTTTATTTTTGAAAATATACATTTCATTACGATTATAAAAGTGATATTATTTAAAGCAATTTGTCATTTTCAAAAATTCCTTACATTTGACATATTTCTCCTGTTTTTCTTTTGTTTTTTCTTTCGTGACACACAATAGAGTTTTAGATCACAAGACAAACTTTATCAGAAATGGATTACCTGAATAAAAATGATGATTTAATTTACTATATAAACCAAAGCTTTAGCATTTCTAGAACAAATGAGAAACTAAAGCCATTGGGGGTTCTTTATTTTTCTCAAAAAAGCTCAGTGTTTAGTTTATTAAATGAGTCACAGAGCCAAGGTTGCAGACTCCTGATCCAACAGATGAAAACTGCAATCTTACCTTAGTACAACTGAAGCTTAAAGCCAACTGTACTTTCTAAATAATTAAGATTACCAGTGTAACTATGAAATATTACACTGGTCCTTAGGAGGAATCAGTTAGTATCTTGTATGTCGGTGCATATCGTCATACGAAATTCATTTATTATTAGGCTGTAAAAACTGATCTAAAACAAAAATAAAATGACTTAAAATCTATATTTTTGTCCTTTTTAAAATAACGTAATTGTATATTATGCATTTATATTAAGATTATAAAGTTGTTTCATATTTAGATGATCTTATTTCATTGGTAACATGTCTTGCCTGTGTGCTCAAATCAAGGGAAAATACACTTAATTAAAGAAAAAAAAAAAGACTTCTATTACATTTTCTGTAGTGTAAGCTATTTGCCCCAATCTAGAACCATCAAAAAACCTCAGCGATCACAAAGACGATTGGAAGGTGTTCATTCTGTTGCATGAGTTACAACATTAAACAGTTTGCTGTAGATGGAACCATGAATGCAGCTCTTTATTAGGACTGATGGAGCCATCTGTTTATAATCTAAAGGTGAGCTGTGCAGCAGGTCTGATGTCCGAAGCGCAATAAAGTCCGTACTCAATTAATTGGCTAGAAAATTAAACGAATTGTTGCTAAATTACTTCACAGCCTTTTGCCAATGATTTAAAGAAACTCATTTGTCGCCACACCCTGTAATCATAATATAATAATGATTTTATAATCATTAAAATAATTTTAATATATATAATTGGACATCAAACCTAAGTCTGTGGTAAAGAAAAATACTTTCATTCCACACTATTTGTGGCTTTTTGTCATTTCTAGGGACTTTTTTTTTTTTTCATAGATGTAATTAAAATGACAACTGGTTTTGTTTGTGGCTTGAACAGGTTTATGCCACCAGATGATCCGCTGGGAAGACATGGGCCGAGCTTAGAAAATTTCCTCCGCAAGAAGCCTGTCGTTCCAGAGCACAAAAAGCAACCCTGCCCCTATGGTGAGTTTCTGTTTTAAAACCAGCACCTCCCCTCATGGACCTTAAATGATTACTGTCGGTGATATGAACTGTTCTTCTGTTAAACCAGGTAAAAAGTGCACATATGGACACAAGTGCAAATACTACCATCCGGAGCGCGTGAACCAGCCGCTGCGGTCTGTGGCCGACGAGCTGCGAGCCTTTGCCAAACTGTCTGCGGTAAAAACGATGAGTGAAGGGGCTTTAGCTAAATGTGGGACGGGTCCGGCGGCTGTTAAGGGGGACGTCAGCTCAGAAGCCAAACGAGTGGCGCCCAAACGCCAGTCTGATCCTAGTATTCGCTCCGTGGCCTGCGAACCTCCAGAGGCGCTCTCTGCTGCCCGGAAGTCCGAGACAAATTCAGTGCCTTCCCTCGTGTCTGCTCTCAGCGTTCCCACCATGCAGCCTGCCAAGAGCCATGCAGCTGGGGCTTTAAACACACGGTCAGCCAGCAGCCCCGTTCCAGGCTCTCTGCAGTTTGCGCACAACTCTCTAGAGCACATGTCTAGCATACAGTACCCCCCTATCTTAGTGACCAACAGTCACGGCGCCTCTGTGACGTACAGTGAACAGTTCCCAAAGTACGACTCCGTCAGCGATCACGGATACTACTCCCTCCACAGCGATTTTTCGAATATGAGCATGAGCAGCATGCACAACGTGGACAGTTTCTGTAGCATGGAGCACGAGCATGTGTATCAGAGAACTCCCAGCCACTGCCCTGAATCCTGCCTCAGCCATTCCAACAGTGACTCCTTCTCCTCCTACGGGGACCTGTACCCCAGCTCTGTGGACAGCAGCTTGGAGGAGAGCATCAAAGGGCAGCAGCAGGCTCCCGCGCAGGCGAGGATGCAGGCTTTCTCCCATGGGTTTCGCCACGAAGCCCTGACCAGAGTTCAGAGCTACGGACAGGAGGAGGCCAAGCAAGCTTCCCGTAAGCAGGCCGGGGGACACCTGGCACCTCATATCCAGCACGCCGCGGTGGGAGCCCGTTCCAGCTGTCCCGGAGACTACCCCCTCACTCAGAACGTCCTCCCACCTCTGTCCTCGCAGCCAACGCGGTCTCTAGGTATGACCCGTATGGACAGCATATCCGACTCCCGGCTGTACGACAGCAACCCAAACAGACAGAGGCGACCGCCGCTGTGCCGCGAGCAGCACGCGAGCTGGGACCCGTTGCCTTGTGGCAACGAGTCCTACGGGTATCATTCATATCCGCTCAGTAACAGCCTGATGCCATGCTGCGAGCGGGTGATGGTCCGCAGCATGCCAGACAAAATGGAGCAGATCTGGAACTCGCCGTGGGAGAACCTGTCTGCAGCTGAGCACCAAGAGCGGTACGTCATCCCAGATCACCAGTATCAGACATACAGGAACCTTTGTAACATCTTTCCTGCGTACGTTGTCCACTCGGTCATGGAAAAGAACCCGCATTTAACAGACCCGCAACAGCTGGCAGCTGTCATTGTTACAAAGCTGAGGTCGTGCCACTGAGCAACGCATAAAGTAAAGGGAAAGGAGGCATTCGTTGGGTATGGCTGCATGTGCAGCTCTCAGGAGCTTCTTATTTTGTCTTGTGTATTAGTGGGATTTGTGTGGATCAGATTAAAGGTTTGCAAAAACGGCTTACTGAGAAAAAAAAATAATCGAAGGAGGTGTTTTTCTATGGAGTGTAGTGTAGCTCATGATGAAAAGTAGATTTATTGTAAAGGAACTCATTCATAACACGTTCATACTGCCTGAAAGGAGCAGCAAAGCTACAGTTGTTCAACAAAACTCAACATGTTGGAGAATCTGAAACATTTGGACACAAACTAAAAGGCCTTAAATATTATTAAACCTTTTATTACTTTAAAAATGTAACATTTCTTAAATGTTTAGAAAGTCATATCCATTAAAGGAGTGTGAGTAAAATTTAGCTGGGTGCTGTAATTGGAGCCTTGACTTAAAATACGTTGACGTTTGCCTCAATCTTTGCCAAAATATTTCACTTTGCAACCAATAACCTCAGTGTATTTTTTTTTTTAAGTTTTATGTAATAAACAGCCGTAAAAAAAACATATTGGTGAATTGATAGAAAAATGCATAATTTATTTAAAAGCCTCTTTTTGAAAAACACAGCATGCAAAGGTTTTCCATCCCGTTTTTTTTATAAAAAAATATCCAGTTCAATCAATGGTCTTAAGAAGAATCCCAGTTATACATACAGTCCACCTGTCTGTTATTTAATCTTTGTTCAAATACAGCGATTCCACAAGAACTTTGGAGGTTTGTTGAAAAATCCCCCTAAACACGTGATCCCTGTGGTGAAACATGGTGGCAGCATCATAGAAAACTAAAGTGGGCTGATTCTACTAGAAGATGGAGGGATCTGAACTTGGGGAGAAAAAGAAGTAGAGAGACTTAAAACTAGGACCGTAGTTTAGTCTTAAGCAGGGCGACAATCTGAGCTGCAGTGTTGTGATTTAGATCACAGGATGTTTCTGCGTTCGAATGGTCCAATCAAAGTCCAGACTAGATCTAATAATTAATATGTGGCAGAACTTAAAACCTTCCAATATAATACTATGACATTTCTGACTTGATAATAAATCAGCTGGTGTGGGCAGCGTTTGAAGGGACCGTCAATATTCACTTCTGTAGAAAGCCTCCAGGCTTCAATGCAAACCAGCGTTCAGCCCTGTAGCAAAAACAAGCCGTTTCATTTCCACACCTCTAAAAATACAACACAGACGAAGACATTTCCCTTATTTATCTGTACTTAGCTACTTAAAAGCAGTTGTGTTTATAGTTCGACCAGGTAAAGCTGGTCATAATCTCTATAAAAACGGTGCAGATTATTCCACAACATTCAGCCATAGTTTATAGTTAAAAACAGCTCAGCTGTTGAACATGTTTCCTGGTACTTACTGCTTTACCAACAGCTAAACTGTACCTGATCTCATTCCAGCTTTAAAAAGGCTAAATCAGCATTGCTAGTTTAACTCTGCATCCTTTCGGTCACAGAAACGATTTGCTCGACTCCTCCTGGATGTTTGTACAACATGTAGCTTTCCAGGTCCTGTGAACACGTTATGAAAAACATCTCAAGTGTTTTGAGTGCAGTGAAACTATAAATAATCTCACTTTGCTATGCCTCTGCTGTACATAGTTCTTGTGATATTTAAATGAAAATATATATATTTTTCTTTCAAATGAAGAGGGAGGTAGGTATATACCTCACAGCATGAACTATGACATTATGGCCTTATATCTGAATGACCTCACGCTTTAGTCGTCTGATCGGTTCAAGTGGATGTTGTTTTCATTGAAGCCTCCTAATTTTCAAGTGTAAAGCACTATCACAGTGTCTAAAGAGATATATTTTCTCAAAGAAGCTACTATTTTGGTAGGATTTGAGTGTGCACAAAGCAAGCCAAAAAGAGATTTGACTTGTAGACATGTGCACGATATTTATGTACATATTATCTCACAAAGCCATTATTTTAAAGTTATTTATGAGCTGCTAAGAAATGCCAAAAAAAAAGTCAGAATTTCTACAGTGTTAGTAATCAGCATATCTCCACTTTGCTTCTTAGGGTTTATTGGATTATATATTTAAAATATAGATCTGTAGTTTGGATCCACAGTTGCTCTCCTGACCTAAACAGACGCAGCATCCAGGATTTAAAAATGTGGTCATTTGTCAAAGATCTTTTGTTTGTTTTTAGTGTGAAAATGAGCATCAGGTGTTTGTTTGAAGCAGTAGTTCTCTTCGACTTCAGTTTTTCCGGAAAGCTCTTGATTTTCAGAAGCAGGTTCGTTATGTTTTAGACTACTTCTACAGGGAAATGTTCAAAGTAGGCATGGGCCGGTGGAAGACATGCAGTGGCACTATGGTTTAACTGTAAATACAGAAAACAGGCAGTAGAATATAAAGAAAGAAATGTGATTTAAGGAAGCTGTCCGACAGAAAGTACTTCCAGTCAATCTAGTTCAGCTTCCTTTTAAACCAAGGAAAAACTAGTGGTCCCGTCTCTGCCAGCTGGAAAGCAGTGCACAGCAACGTGTGACTCGCTACCTACTCAGATGGAATTTGATTGATTTGTATTTTTCATGTATGGATATGTGTAGAGAATGACAACTATCTCTTGTTTTCCAAACTCAGATCTTCCTATTCTGTTAAATCCTTCCTTTCATTGCTCTCATCCTTCCTTTCTTCCTTTTAATCCTCCGTTTCCTTTCCTCTGTTCCTTTCTCCAATGTCCTTTCCTGTCTTGCTTCCTTTCTTGTTCTTCCTTCTTTTTTCCCCCTTAAGTCCCTGTTTTTGTTCTGCCTTCCTCCCTCAGACTCCATATTTAAAGCCTGCCCACCTAACTTTTATTTTTCTTTGGTTTAAAAACATTTTCTTGGTTTTGAAACCCTAACTGTATAAAGCATTGTTGTCCACTGATGGGAGAAACCGACTCATGCCTGTTTCTAAAGCTGGTCGACAGCCTGGTTCCTGATCACTTGTTCATCAGTGTAGGAGCGCTGCAGTAACACAGCCCTGTTACATCAAAGCTGTTCAGGTTCACTCATGAATGCAGGAGTTATTCTAGGAAAACTTAAACTCTGTTCCACAGTTGCCTGTTCTTACAAACACTTCGTTCTGATAGGCTTGGTTGTCTGTATGTTTTTTTTTTTTTTTTTTGTTTTGTTTTTTTTTTCTCCCTTTTATGCTTTTTTGTCTCTGGAAATCACACTTATATCAACAAACACAACTGAGAAGTGGTGGGTGTCCAGAGTGTTCCTGTAGTGAAGGCTGGGGTCAAAAAGCATGCAGTGGAAAGTGAAATGTTTCACAGCAGAAAACTGTCAAGCATCTACAGTTTTAGGGCGAGCAATCACTCACCCTGTAAAGATGAAAGCTCCTGAGGATTTGCCAATGCCTTGCCGCAGTTTCCCTTCTGGATGTCTGCTGATGTACGTTTTTTACAAGCAGTTCTAGCTTCAGTAGATCAAATTTAACTGGAATACATTTGTACAGAGAGGATCAAAAATGGATAATTGATGCAAAGTGGCGTGAGATGGGAATATATGCTTAGTAATATATATATATATATATATATATATATAGAGAGAGAGATATAATGTGGTTTATTATGGTATGTGTAATGAGTTTCATGCCTTAACCTAAACTTTGAACCAACCTGGCTTCTTTTGTGCATGTGCTGAGTCTTAGAGGTGTTTCTCCTGGTCTTGGTGAACAGCATCCTCCACATTTGTTGGGACCCCTAGTAAAGATAGCCAAACCTTTCTAAAGGATCCCCTTTTTTTCCCACAGTAACAGAATCTCCTCCTCCAGCCTTGGTCATCACATTTTACATTTTACCTCTACAAGGCATGGGTCTTTGTGTTATTATTATCGTTTGAAAACGTTAGGAAAAAAGGATCGTTTAGTTTTACAGTATCTTGTTAAAAATGGAAGAAAAAAAAGACATTTTTTCAGCCAGCTTATTAGCAGTACGCGGCGGTGTTTCTTTTTTATGCTCCATAAATTCACCCAAAGTTTTCCCACCTGATTTAAGGACGTTAAACCATAGAAAGTCGAGTTTTTAAAAAAATCTGCCTCACTTTAAATACAAGCAGGAAACTTTCTTCTTCTGTCCACTTCCGTCTTACATAGTGTTTTTTTTTTTTTTTACTCCTTTTTTTTTTTTTCTTGTGTGTCCCATGTTGATGAATGTGACCAAACTCATTTCTGTAATATAATGTTTTTTTTTGTTTGTTTATTGTGAGATTTTATCTCTTGCTATAAAACATGGATGGATTTTTAAGACGGAGGATGCTGTCACTGCAGTAGAAACATGTTAAAACTTGCTGCCGTGAAACTTTGTCCGTCGTCCCTCGTTCAATGTTTGCATCCAATTTAATATTTATCTGAAATTTTTACCAGATGTAGGAATCTGGTTGTATTTATTGACAAGTCTCGTAGATTATGCTATAAAAGTATAAAGCAAAGTTTTCTTACCAGCTAAAACGCAGAAACTGTTTCTAATTGAGCTTCTAGAGAGACGGTAAGATGTTTTATATGCACACATGAAGCCAGAAGAGCAGTAGTATGGAAGGCTTTGGCTGTGCGTTGCAGCACATTGCTCTCAGGATGCTTTCAGATCTCCATTTTCAAGTCTATTTATGCTAGAAGCCTCTGGTTGCTGGTTCTGATCTCAGCAGCGGTTCTGTTTTGTAAAAGAAAAAAAAATCCTACATTAATGTGTAGAACCTTAACATTAGCAATGTACACTTTAAATATAGCTGTGGCATTGCTAACCTTTGTAATCTTTGTGTATATTCTCTTTATGCACCTTAAGATCTTGGAACAGTGAGCTATATGGTTACACTTTTATGCTGTGCAACTTTAGCGTGACCATTTTGTTGTTTGCATGCTGCAAAAACCACAAAACGTGAATCACAGTGGCAAACGGAGCTTTATCCTTAGTTTCATTGAGACCATAGAGTTTCTTAGAAGATCTCAGCACTTGCCTCCTCTGTAGGTGCACCTTTAGGACGAGGTGGCCCATGATGCGGTGAAGTTGCACCATGAAAGCTAAACCTCATAGCGCGGCGCCACTTAGGCTGCTTTTACAGGAGGATACCACTTATTTCTTTTTATTCAGTTATAGTATATTCACAATTATAATGATCTCATATGGTATATTATAATTTGAGACAAATGGTAAAAGATGGATGCTTAGAACTCCCATCTAATGAACAAAGCAGCAGCAGACTGTAAGTGGTATTACTCCTTAACAGAGCTAGCTGTGTGAACCCCACGGCGGTGCTGTTAAATATGTATTACTTTTTAATGTTTTGGGTGAAACTGTTGTATATGAGCAGACATAAAGAAAAAAAAAAACATTTGAATGTGTTTTGCCCAAACTAAGGTTTTCTTTTTGTTTTTTTGTTTTTTTTTTTTTTCCTTTGGGCTTTGCCAACTTTGTTTTTTCATGAAAAAAGACGAGGTCACTCAAGGCCGTCTGTCTGTTCATGAGAAGGTGAAACAAACCGCCTAAATGTTTCTTCATGTGAAACAATCAGATTGCAAGGCTGCTGTCAAGGTTGTTTCTGGCATTTGGCTACAAGTTTGCGTGCCACCATTTTCCCTGGAGATGAATGGATTATTTGAAAAATATATCGGCGAATCAAAGCAAATTTATAAAAATGTTAATGATGTTTAATTGAACACCAGAGCAGCCTGTTGCTCAGAGGAACTGAGAATCATTGGCGTACATGTGAGGAGCTAGAGGTACAGAGAAAACTGCAAACTTTCTGGGATGTTCTTTACTTTGGAAACAATCATTTCAATGATTAGCATTCAAACAGAAGTCACAGAAATGTAATCCAATCAGCCCTCTAGTGTAAATCTGTGTGATTCATGAAGGTCGACTTTTACTGAAAAATGAACTTTGAGGTTAACATTTTGCACTAAAATTCTCTTCTTGGTCAAGAAGTAACTGCTTTTTCCCGATTATTAATGAAACATTAATAATATGCACATAAATATAGAAAAGCAAAAGGTCTGGAGATGTTTTAGGTTATTTTTTATATTATTACTGAGAACGGATCTTTTATTTAAATTAAATTAAAGATCTGAACCTTAAATTTCTCTCATCCTGTTCAGATGTTTAGACTGTAAAGCTTTTTTTTCCTTCCAGGCAAGCTAAAATATATTACAGAAGATCCACCAATCTGATCAGATAATGAAAGAATGGATACTTTTCATGTGATGATTGGGTTTATTCCTTCATTTTGTAAATCAAATCAACTATCCTTTTGGAAATCTAAAACTCAGTAGGTAGAACCACAGATCAAACCAGCAGCTGAAATGCACCAGAAAACTCCTAATTTGTGTTTTCTCATGTAATAAAGATCTCAAATCTTGATTTTACATTTATTGTCAAAATATCCTGCCTGTATTCAACTAGTGATTGTATATTTTTGGTAAGTGGAGTTATTCGTTCATTTAAATAGCCCCCCCAACAGCTTTCTGATCTTTTATTTAAGATGCTATAGAAACAGCTGGAAAAAATCTGGACATTTGAGTCAAATCAAAAACGTCTTTTTTTTTTTTTTAAGTTAAAAGGTTTTATAGGCGCTCTAAGATGGATTCCAGAATACACATTTCCTCTTGGCAATGGGACGGCTTCCACAACACGAATAAACCTCTCGCTGTCGCTGAAAAAGCCTTCTAGTACGCAGTGGTTTAAACTCTAAAACAAAATGGACGAGGTGTCGTCCCTCCCCTCTGGTTTCTATGTGCCGCAAACAGCTAAGCCAC
The DNA here is from genome assembly GCA_034780135.1 of Jordanella pulchra. Lineage (NCBI taxonomy): Eukaryota > Metazoa > Chordata > Actinopteri > Cyprinodontiformes > Cyprinodontidae > Jordanella > Jordanella pulchra. The sequence continues at coordinate 28,874 of JAUZNJ010048431.1, forward strand.
AAATGTCTAGAATTGACTTTTGCTTGTTGATACAAATTGTATCTATACCTTGAATGTAATAAAATATGAAATGTATAATATGAATATAGTTTTATTTAAATGAATAGGAGGGGATGTAATAATGCTATACCGTTTGTGACACTGTGTGTCACTGGGAGTAGCCCACTGGTAAGTGCTAAATCTTACTGGGTGCAGTAGTTACTTTGCAGGGACATTTATCTGCCACTTCAAGGTGCACAGATACCCTGTGTGCAGCAGTAAGCGTCGTCTCCTCTCTGTAGATATTTACACAAGTGTGTGTAAAGAGAAATATAACACCTGAGATATTCATATACTTCAGATACTTTGTGCTTTGCAACCTGTGCACCTTGTAAAGTGCATCTACTTCTACTGAATGAACATTTTGATGGGAATCTCTGTATTTTTGGATTTATATTTCGCCTGATGAAACATGCCAAATCTATTCTCGGGTGGCTTCGTCAAACCTAGTTTGAGGTGATTTCTTTTTTTCTTTTTTTTTTTTTGCACACCGGTTGTCATGGAAATGCACAGGAAGCTGAATCCACACATTAACTAAATGGCAAACACAAACGGTGCTCTCGCCTGGCGGCTAAAGGACTAATCTGGAATTTTCCAGGTCTGATGGAGATTTGTGCTTGATGTTTGTTGCTCTGACACTTTTAAGTTGGAGTTTATTGAAATGTTTGACGGCTGAATTTTTTTTTGGGGGGGGGGGAAACCCTTCATGTTCTCAAAGCGCCGGTGTTTTGAAATGTGATTTGACTATTTAATTATTTACATTGTAATTTAGTAATTTCTGTATCCAAGGCCAGTCGCTATCGAGTCTCTGTTGGTTTTTATGAAAGCATGAGTTTCATTAAGTTCAGATTGAGCTGGTGTGGGAACAGATCGAAAACCAAAGTGATTTCTGATGTGAAAACACATCTGTTGCAAACTGGTTTAAGAAGTGTTGTGCAGTTTTGTGCAACATTTTTTGGATTTTGCTAGTGTACAAAAAGCTGCACCAAGATGTACACACATTTAACCACGACTGTACATATACAGAATTCAGTGTAATACTCAGGTTTAGTCAAACAGACAGACAATAAATCCGACTTTGTTGCTTTTTTTTTCCTGAAGTGGAGAAATGCTGTGGTCACCTTTGTGGAGTAAATGTAGGCCTCCTTTGTAAGTAGGCAATGTGTCTACCATTAAAAGAATATGATAAAAAAAAAAGGGAAATGTACAGCAAGCTTTTGTGTTGTGATGATTAAGAGTATTGTAGTCCACACTGACTGGAAAAAGCATTGATTTTATAGATCAAAATGAACAAAAATACTAGTATTTGAGTCTGTGGGCTCAAACAAAATGTAAGTCTTAATGACAAACCGTGTTTCTCGATAAATAAAGCAAACCTCTGTTAAACCAGTGTTTGATCTTTTTTTTATTTCTAACAGAAACCAGATTGAGGTATAACATTGTTGTAAAGATGTGTATTTGCAACTACATACATTTTTATGCAGGTTATAAATGAACACACTTAAATGCATGGCTGTGGTATTAATTAGGGGCTATTAAAGATCACAGCTTCACCTAAATAAGTTTTAAAAAAATACATCCATAAAACAGCTAGATTGGTTAGCATTTTAGATTTCATTTTACCTGATGAAAATTTAGTATATGGATTATTGATGCATTAAACAGGTCCAGAATGTATAGCCTATGTGCATGTACATCTTGTTACCAAAGGATTCTCCATCAATAGGAATAGTAGGCTCAAGTCATGTCAGACTTCTTGGATTTTCTTTGCCCAGATTTAGAAAAAAACAAAAAAAAATGAAGCTTTGGTTTTGTACCAACCACCGGAAGCAAAACGATTTCCTTCTGTGTAGGTAAGTTAGTTGTTAGCATTAGCATTGGAGCACCTGGCTGGTAAAGGTAGCTGGTGAGTATAGCATTCACTTGCCAGGAGGACTTAAAACTTGTAGCTGTCTCCTTTAATTAGCTTTCTCTTTTGTTCCTTTTTTTTTTGATGGATTGATGGTAAAACACACACACATACAGTGGGGAGAACAGGTATTTGATACACTGTTGATTTTTCAGGTTTTCCCACTTGCAAAGCAGGTAGAAGACTAATTTTTATCATAGGTTCTCTTCAACTGTGAGTGATAGAATCTAAAACAAAAATCCAGAAAAATAGATTAGATTAGATGAGTTTTATTGATCTCACAGCGGAGAAATTCACACGTCACATACTGGCAAAGTAGACATACAATGTATGACTTTTAAATAATTAATTTCCATTTTATTGTGTGAAATAAGTATTTGATCATCTATCAACCAGTAAGATTTTTGGCTCTCACAGACATGTTAGTTCTTCTTTAAGAAGCCCTCCTGTTCTCCACTCATTACCTGTATTAACTGC
>JAUZNJ010048442.1:0-31294 GCA_034780135.1 Jordanella pulchra
CCCAGCGAAGCAAGCAGTGAGTGAGCAGGGTGAATGTTGGATGTTACGATACTTGCGGATGAGTATCGATTTTTTTTCCTTCCTAGAAAAAAATCGATATATATCGCGATATCGATATTATCCCACAGCCCTAACGTAGATCAAGTTTTGTGGTGCAGCGTCGCACTTAACAACATCTCATAACTTCTTTTTGTCACAATAAAAGGTATAAAAATGAGATTCGTACACTGATCTTTAGCTGCTGTCACCGCTGGTGAAACAAATGTGGCTGTATGCGCCTGTCAAGGATCCTGGGTCATTTAGAAAAAGTCTTTAGTACAACTTTAGCGCCTGGAACAGGAAATCACCCGAGTTAATGTGTATGGAAAATGCTTTTCATCTGATGCATTTGTTTGCTAATCATAATAGATTTCATATAAACAAACGGCTCATGTAGTTTTATCTTGATCTTGATTTTCCTTGGTTGTTAAGGGTAGTGAGATCATTTTCTTTGCATGACTCCAAATCAGAGAGCCTTGTTGTTTTGATGGCTGCTAAATCTTCATTTATACTCGTTTTATTCCTCCTCGCAGCTCGACGACCCTCTGGCTTCCTTCCCAGCCTTCAAAAAGTACGACAGAAATGGGTATGCATCGCCTTCTACCAGTTTTCTTTCAGCTCTTCAAACTATTCCAGTTCTAAATCCTCACTTCTGATATTCTGTTTGTTTCTGGCTCAGGTTGAACCTTCAGATAGAGTGCAAGAGAGTGACCTCCCTCAACCCACTTGCCGTGGAGTGGGCCTTCGAACTCACTAGAGCCAACATGCAGACACTGTAAGAAGTCTTTTGGTTCTTTTCAGTCGATATGACTGTAAAGCCCTTTTTTTTTAAGCAGCCTTCAAAGGGTTTTTTTTTTTTCCTCCGCTGCAGATATGAACAGAGCGAGTGGGGCTGGAAGGAGAGGGAAAAGAGAGAGGAGATGAATGATGAGAGGGCTTGGTACCTGCTGGCCCGCGATGCAGACTCCACCCCCCTGGCCTTCTCTCACTTCCGATTCGACGTAGAGTGCGGGGAGGAGGTCTTATACTGGTAGAACGCTCTTTTAAAAACTTCTTGCCAATTTTTTTTTCAGTCTTGTTTTCATTTTATTTGTTTGACCTGCTTTGGTTTTTATTCTGGACTCTTCAGCTACGAGGTGCAGTTGGAGAGCAGAGTGCGGAGGAAAGGGCTCGGCAAGTTTCTCATCCAGATACTGCAGCTCATCGCCAACAGGTGACGAGAACAGCTGTGTTTCCATTCAGTGACTGGAAGCTTTTTTTCGACATGTTCCTCATCAGTGACGGTTCATGAAGGCACCGAACTAAAGAATCTAATTATAGTTCATTGTTTGATACATTAAGTGAAGCAAAAGGTCATTTGCAGCTCTGAAAACCTCAGAGGTCGCTGTTAAAAAAACATGATCATATCTTAATATCCAGGGGCCAGGAGCCTTCTAGATTAAGATAAGGATGTCATCGAAGTCTGTCTACATGTAGATATAGAAATACTAATCAATTTGGTAAAAGTTTCAAACTTTTAAAGAAGAGTGGTTTAAAGATGACAGCCTCTAGATGTGTGAAGCTATCAGAAACGTGACCCAAAGCATTTGCTCCTTTGACTCCTGTTTCTGCATCAATCAATCGGGATGTCCCGATATTTTCATGCTTATAGAAACGCTTTCCCTTTTTTATAAATTTCTGTAACTTATCATTTCATTTTACAAAGGGTCAGTTTTTTTACACACCGTTTCAATAATATTACTGCAATATTAATATTACTACTCTCTAACATTCTACGATATGAAATGAGTAATAAAAGTCGTGCTAACAACATTTCTGGTCAATATCGCTATCGAGCGGGCGTGCAGGTGGCGCAGTGGTTAGAGCGCACGACCCATGTACGGAGGCTTAGTCCTCGGCGCGGGCGACCCAGGTTCGAATCCGGCTTGTGGTCCTTTCCCGCATGTCTCTCCCCCTCTCTCATACCCCCTTTCCTGTCAGCCTACTGTCAGAAAAACGAGCCACTAGTGCTGTAAAAAGCTCAAAAAAAAAAATCGCTATCGAGCGATTTTCAAAGCTGTAATATCGTATCGGAAATTATAAAGTTGTATCGGGACACCCCCATCAATCAACAAAATAAAACATTCCTGAATTCACAGAAACAAACCTCTATTAGCCTTAATACTTGAATTATATGATTTAAGTGAGTACAGGTATATGTGGCCCCTTGGAAGGATTATTATGGCCTTCGACTACAATTATACGCATGCATATAGACACTTGATGAGTTCTGGATAGAGCATATTGAAGGACAAAAAAGGTTTTTATTTTTAAATGCATTTTTCTTTTCTTTTTAGAGCCTTTTCTTTACAGTTACAATTAATCATTTGCTAAATTGGTTTATTATATTATTGATTAGTCTGATTACCTTTGCATCACCAGAACGATTTTGACTTTTCGCGATGAAGTCTGATGAAGATTAATTCTAAATGATCTCTCACTGTTTTTGCCTTTGTTTCCTTCCAGTACACAGATGAAGAAAGTGATGTTGACGGTCTTCAAACACAACCATGGGGCTTACCAGTTCTTCAGAGAAGCTCTACAGTGAGTACAGTGGCTGTTAAAATGAATGGAAACCTTTCTGTCAGAGCATTTAATCAATTTATTTTACTGACAGCATCATTACCTTTAACACACACTTTGATCCCACTTCTTCAAAACAAACAGACTATGAAATAACTCCATTCCCCAGAAGCTTCTCTAATTCGTTTTGAAGAATAGAAACCGGTTTGAAATGAATGTCGTCTCACCAACTGTTTCTATTCTTTATTTTTGATTAGAGCAGCTCTAGAGTTAGTTAATCACTGACCTTAATGTCAGTGTAAAAGAGGTTATTTTTTTAGGTATAGCTTTTTATGTTCCTCTGTTATCAGAGGTTGGATTTAGTCAAAAACATCCTTGGTGTTGACATATTGGGAGTGAACCGTGACCGATTTCTAATAGCGTTCTTTAAAAAGCTTAACATGCTGATTTTAATTCAGACTGACACTTGATATTAGATCACAAACACCTTCCTGTCTGAACTTATCTTAATGAAAAACACTGAACACTACACATGAAACCAGATAAAATGTGTTTAAATTACTCATGAGGTAGTGCTCTGAGGTGTACATGGAAAGTTTACACACAGGCGTGTCCAAAGTCGGTCCTGCAGGTTTTAGAGGGTGTCCTGCTTCAGCACAGCTGATTTCCATTCCTCTAAAACCTGAAGGACAGCAGCCCTGGAGCACCGACTTTGGGCATGCCTGGTTTAGAGCATTGACAGTGGATGATTTGATTAATGATACGATCAATTTAACATCCAAGCGTTCCCTTAAATCAAATTTATAATCTTACATCTGTAGTTAAACCTGCAACAGGATGAATAAGAGGGTCAAGAAAAGAACAGACTTTAGATCATAGATGCCTTAATATCTATAAAACAATGGTCAACTGGTCTGAGTATGTAATAACTGCATCATCTCAATAATAAATCCAACTGGTATAATAATAGAGACTGAATTAGGGAGTTAAGTTGCAAACATGTATAAGAAGTAAAAAAAAAAAAATGGGCCTGCATTAAACGTAATCCTCGGTTAATGAATACGTAAAAATGATACAAATTTGTATATTTTATGTAGTTTATTTTTAACTGTTTCTGTACGTCTCCAAAAGCATCTTAATAGTTTGCTGGTACTTTGTGTCGTCCCTCCTGACAGAACTGGTGTAACCGGATCCTGTTTGTTGGCATCTGCAGATCTTCCTACATATTTTCTGTTCTGCCTGAAATACGCTTTTTTTTTTTTTTTTTTTTTTTTCTTCTTCGTCATCCATCTTGAAACAAGCGCGCTCCAAAGCTTTAACTGTGTTCTGATCCGGCTCTACCGATGCTCTTGTAACAAGCTCCTCTGCCTCCAGGTTCGAGATTGACGAGACCTCGCCGAGCATGTCGGGCTGTTGCGGCGACGACTGCTCCTACGAGATCCTCAGCAGGCGGACCAAACACGGCGAGGCCTCGGCAGGCCACACCCACGGCGGCGGGCACTGCGGCGGCTGCTGCCACTGAAAGGTCGCTGCAAAGCAGAGAGCTTAAAACCCGACAACTTTCAAAAGCTGTATGTGGATGATGGAGTATTTTTTTTGTTTTGTTTCCAATAAGCAGGAGCAGAAAAGTGATTTGTCAGGATTCTGTTTGTGTTTGTTTTCTTTTGTTTCAAGCTTTTTCTCTTCTACTTATTGACCTGGTCCCTTTTTCTCCTCCACCCAGTCTTACTTGTTAGTTGCTCTCTGACAATAAGGTAAAGCCAATGTCGCTCCATCTCCTTTGGTGCCCCGTTGTAATGAATCCTTTTAATTCCTAAACTGTGGACATATATTGGTGCTTGTTCAGCCTCAGAAGAGGTTTTTTTTTTTTTCCTGTAGTCTGTTGGAAATCTGAATAAGTTTAGGGTTTTTCAGTTTCTTGTAGACTTTTCCTGGATTTTTCTCCCTGCCTAGTAACAGTCACAGTGTTGCTTTAATCTGCAACCCTCAAAACACTTCAAGGTTATTCTCTGTAATTAAACATCAGACCCACCCTAATCATTCCCCCTTTTTTTATTCACATAAAAACTGCTTGAATCCAAATTTGTCTTGCTTTTAATGCAGTTTTTAACTCCCGAAAAGTAGATCACTCCTTTCTTTCTTCTCTTTTAATGTTTTATGTTACAAACAAAACTCATCTACTGAAACCCCCACTTCAGTCGCCATCTCTCTGGTTCCTTCTTCTCTTTGCCTCAAATTGCTGGACGATCCCAGCAGACCTGCTCTTAGTTTTAGTCGTATGAGAACAAGCTTCATTTTTAAGAGCTCCGGGTATCAGTGTTGATGCTGCGTTCAGAGCTCAGGTCAGAACTTTACATACACTCACCATAGACATGAACAGCATTCATTTTGGCCTTTTAATCAATAGTTTGGAGCATTTTTTTCCCAGGTTGAAGTAATTATAGAACATCAAAGTGGAATGATTAAAAAAAAGAAAGAAAAAAACAAATCGGTGCAAAGTTTAAATTCATATTCACACAGTGGAAAGTTATCAGAAATGGAAGAGTTTGTTGAAATTGTTTTTTTTTTTTTTTTTGTTACAGACTTTATGATTCACAAATATTCCACAGAATTGGTAATATTTGTTGTTTTGCTTTAACCTTTCAGACTTGTAGGTTTTTTTTAATTTAATTCCAAATACATGGAGTTTTGTCATTGACTTCTTTATTCCATCTATTCAATGCTGTGCAGTGTATCCCACAGCATGATGCTGCCAACACCATACATAATAGATTCCCTTTCACTCATCAAGATAAAGCTTCACTGTTATTGTGGCCATAGATCTCAACCTTTAACTCTTCTGACCATAATAACCTCTTTAACTACATGAATTTGATTTTGCTGATGCGGGCAAATTTAGCCGTGTAATTAAAAAGTCAATTTTAAAGGTGGCCGTTCCCTCTTGACAGCAGGAAATATAAAATGACGTATAAAATACAGTTGTTGTTAAACTTCCCGTCAGCAGGTTTGATGTTTATGTTGATTTTTGCTTCCAGAAAACCAACCAGTTTATAGAAATCGGATGACATTTGGTTGAGGTGTGTCTTGTTAAAGGATAGCCAATCAATAAATCCTAATCGTGTATGTAAATATATGATCCTGTACTTTATTTTTAAGCCGGACATGTAGCCCGGATTTTTTTGGGGGAAAATACTTCCATAAAGAGCCAAAATGAATGTTCAGATTCATGGTGATAGGAATGCAAACCCTCATCTGATCAGCTTTTAAAACCATTTCTTGTCTAAATATGCTATCTTGAGCAAATCATGTTGATTTGCTCAGAGTCAGAATTAGGTGATCAGTCCTGAGCATGAAAACTAAGCATCATTACCTTCATTTTCTCAGTGTTAACTTGTTTTTAGTGTTAACTTGTTCATGCATGATTAAAACTGCTGTCCAAAAGCCAAAATATCCACACAAGTCTAACAGCAGCTCTTAATCTTTACCTGCACATGAAAAAAAAAATGGCAGAAATCCTCCAGACGTACAGCTGCATGAAGTTTAAAGTTCATTTAGAGTCGCAGTAAGCTTCAAGAAAAGATATTCTGCACATGTGCATCGTATAAAAAGTTGTTCTAGGAAAGTTTTACATCTGTTGATAAGAAAGAAAAACATCAGGGGTTTTCAGACTGATTAGAGTCCTGCTGTCAATCCAGGAACCCTGTTAATATAAGGTTGCTTTTGTTCCCTCCAGAAGCCCTCTAGTTATACGTCTAGTGCTTTGTTCAGGTTGAAATGTGCACATGCACCATCCAGCATCACAATGAGGGCCTTGGGTTGGTACGTTTTAAGTATTTGCTTTTTAAAAAAAAAAACAACATTTATTATTCTTAAAAGCGGTTCTATCAAGTTTTTGTACGGTTTGATGTAAAAATGTGAAACTGGGGGCTGAAATGTGGAAAATAACGGGTCAGAAATGCCATTCATTGTTAAAATAAAGGCATTGCTGACTGATCATGAGAGGAGTTATAAAGTGGGGCTAGCTGGTTGTTTTCCAGACTTAAAAACAACAGTTTTCTCTTTTACTGATTTAAAAAAAGAAATGTCAGAAGGACCTGGCAGTGTGATTAGTTGTATTATAACTCATTTTTTTAAACCATAAAGGTCATAGTTGAAACAATTCTGCATAGTCTCTCTTTCTCTCAGGTCAGTCGATCATCTTTTCAGCCTCCTGTTGGCTCAGATGTGGAGTCTGTCTGATATGTAAACAAGAACATTAAAAAAACAACTTTAAACACAACCTGAATAGTGAAAACACTGAAATTCCTGTAAGTAACTTGTTCGGTTTTAGTTTGTTCCAGTTCCTTAAAAATGTGACATTGCATGAGAGTAAATTTAGATCTGCTGCAGGCTGTATTTTCTTTTTTGTTTGTCGTTTTAAATAAAAAGCCTCACTGGGGATTGAGGAGGATTTGTTTAAATAAAGAAAAATCCTTATCAGTTTATTTTGAAGCCCGTGAGTATTTTTGTTTCCTATTCAACGTGTCACATTATTCTCTTCATTTTCGTATCTTCTCTGTACATAAGTATAAATATATATAAGCTGTTGTGGATCCATCCTCTTGTCTTTTCTTGGCCTTTTAGGGGCCTTTTTTTTTTTTTTTTAAATAAAACATGATGTTGAATAAAAACAAACGCCATGTTTGAGATTGCGTGTTTCCATGACAATGAAAGGGAAAGTCATTCTGCCTTGTCAGTGTTTTATTTGTATGTTACAAATAAAAGAAAAGTTGTCTGACTTCATAAGAAAGGCCTCTTGTTCAGTTATTTCATTAGATCAAGACACTGGAGAGAAAAATTTACAAATTTATTTTATGGTCTTGATTCTTTTTAATCTGCAGCTGCTAAACTCAAATGTCAGACTAAATACTGCTGGAAATTCTAATTTATGCAATCTGTTGATTGTATAAACCGTATAAACATGTAATTATCAAGTGAAACATTTATAACAGGTGGCCTTATCCCCCCATATGCTGCCTCTTTCCTATCATGTTGATATAAAGAAAAAACATTTTCAGTTTTATATTAAATCTTGTCATATCTTGCCTGAAGTTATAAATAATATATAATAAACATTTTTTTTTATTTTATATATTGCAATTTTGAAATCTATACATGCTGAAATGCTCTATATACTTAGCCCACTGGTGAGTTGTTTTGTTTTCAAAAGAACCTGAGGCAGGGTGGCCATTTTTCATAACACCAAAACGGAGTACACTTTTCAAAAACCAGCAAAACTAGGATTAAAAACAAAGAAAACAACGTTCAGGCATTGTTTCGGCCTGCAGGTGCGCTAGGTTCCGTTGGACTACCAGCTGCTGAGCTGACGTCAGCACGTCCACATTAGTGATTTGATTAGTGATTAGTGATCAGTATCGTTGACCAATAAAATGTCTCATACTTATTTAAGAATTTCATCTAATAATCTGCCCCAACCTCGCGATCCCATGAGGAATATGCATAATGCATGTCAGAAAACGGACGGATTGATAGATTATGATGACATTATTTTTTTATTTAAGCATATATAAATTTTTTTGAATTCTCTTCTTAAATGTGTATACTTTTCGCAAATGGGCGTCCGTTTCAAAGCAACTGCGGATGACGGACAGACCCTTTAAAAACCGGACTGTCCGTCTTAAAACCGGACAAATGGCCACTCTAACCTGAGGGCACCCCATGTGGTCCTTGAGGGCCCCTTGGTGCCAGAGCACCGTGCTAATGACCCCTGATATATAGCCTTTGTTCCATATCATTACACCAATAGTGATATATGATTTACATGGTTTGGATTTTCGTGAAATGTTTGATTTGGTTTCTTGGATATTTGTTAATTAACAGTTAAATAATGTCTGGTCATGTTATCTTGACCTGCCATGTAAGTTTTTTCTGCTATCTGTCCTCTACGGAACCTTTCGTGGGTGTTTCCAGGGGGACTCTTGATGGGGTTTCGCTCGCACCGGACGTTGTTGGTGTAGTTCGCTGACTGCAGAAATGTCCTGAACAAACCCAATGAATGGAGCTTTAGTTACTGTGGCCCCCCTTTGTTTACCTCTAGTCAAGATGACATGAGGCTTTAAGTTTATCGGCCCCTTTTCCCTCCGCTGGTAAGTGATGCTAATTGTTAGCCGAGCTTCTTTTCTTCTTCTCTGTTTTAATTAGCGTAACTACTGATTTGTGTTATTTAAACCTCAGATGCTTTAGGGGACAAAATGGAAAGCTGCCGTAGTAAGAAACAGGTTCGTTTTTGAAAAATATCTTATTTGTTTTCTTTTCAGAGTTACCATGGCAGCGAGGATGAAGCTGAAGCTGAAGACTGTGTTTGTGCTCTACTTCATGGTGTCCCTGATGGGTCTGATCTATGCACTAATGCAGCTCGGTTAGCGCTCATCGAACCCGTTACTGTACAATAGTGTGCAAATGTATCCATTAAATACAGATTTTTTGAGTTAAACTTAGGATTCTTACATGATTGACCAACTCTAAGTTGTCTCTTTGTATAAACTGGGAGATATTTATTTGTAAAAATGTTTAAATTTGTTTACATTTCAAATAATGTACTATCTGCCAGTCTGTGGAATTGTGTTTGTAATGAAGGAAAAGTTCCTGGGGTATGAATACTTGCGAGAGACTATATGTGTAGAAATCTTACCTCTAAGAACTTGTCCTCTAGGCCAGCACTGCGACTGCTCGGAGCACGACCTGCCAAAAGATCGTGCCATATCTCGACTGCAGGAGGAGCTCTACCGGCTTCAGGGTCAGATAAGGCAGCTGGAGAAGCTGAAACAACCAGAGAAGCAACCTCCCAAGTCCTCCCAGCCCACCATCTTCGTCATCACTCCCACATACGCCAGGTATCCCTACTCCTGACCGACCCGCCTCCCTTCTTCCGATTCCGTCCTCATCACCCTTTCTCTCCTTTTATTTGCAGGCTGGTGCAGAAGGCCGAGCTGACCCGTCTGTCCCAGACTTTCCTCCACGTCCCTCAGCTCCATTGGATTGTGGTGGAGGACTCGCCGCAGAAGACGCCGCTTGTTACCAACTTCCTGATGAAGAGCGGCCTGACCTACACACACCTGCACATACCCACTGCAAAGGAGCGCAAACTTCAGGAGGTGGGTGCAGGTGAGGCTCTGAAGCCTGCCGCTTGCTTTTAAACCTCTTTTTCTAACTGTTTTTCGCTGTTGGCTTTAGGGTGATCCTAGCTGGCTGAAACCCCGCGGCGTTGAACAACGAAACGAAGGGCTGCGGTGGCTCAGAGAGGACAGAAAGACAGGGGAGGACAGTCAGCAGGGTGTGGTTTACTTCGCAGATGATGATAACACGTATAGCCTTCAGCTGTTTGAAGAGGTAGCCGAATGTTTGTATTGTTTTAAGACAGGATTTCAACTCTAAATACTTAACAATCTTTTCCTCTTTTCTCAGATGAGGAGCACTCAGCGGGTCTCTGTGTGGCCAGTAGGGTTGGTTGGCGGGATGAAATTTGAGAGCCCTGTGGTTGAAGGAGGAAAAGTAGGTTGTTGTTTCTCTGTTTGATGATGCTGAGTTGCTTTTTATTTTCTTTTCTTGTGCAGGTTAAACGCTGTTTGCAATAGGGCCGAATTTACTTTGAAATTCTGAAAACAAAGCCATCTTCACCGCTACAACACAAAGTGTCTGGTTTTCTCCTGAAGCTGTTTTATGAAATTACTTTTTTCTCATCTACCTAAAAGAAAATCATTCATTTATATTAGAGGTCTGCAATCTGTGTCTGTTCATCACTTTGGCTAAAAATGATGAAGAGCGAGCTAGTTTTTGGAACAACAGATATACTAAGAAATGGATGTTTTAGTATTTTCTCCACTAATTGCACTGTTTTTTGTTTTTTTTAAATAACTCTAATAATAACAAAATTATATTTTCTGATCTTTTTTAAGTGGATTTTTTCACATAACCGTAAATATGTAATGTTGCTGAATAAAAGTTGTCCTTTTTTTTAAAAGAAAATAGGCATTGTTGAGGCTCTAAGTGTATTTTATTAGATGGATTGAAGTCATTTTTTTTCAATTCTCAAAATTAATTGACTCTGATTATAACAAAAATATATTTCTTGATTCTCTTTAGGGGGGAAAATTTGGTTTTTAAAACATAATTTTCCTAAAATATCAACAAACCATTGACATTTTTTTCCCTTCATTTTAAAACCTTACATTTAAAATGACAATGTGGTTATTTGAAAAAGAAAAATCTCCCGTGGTAGATGGTTGTTAAATACATTATATACATATTTTTTAAAAGAGATCATGTAATGTTTGCATCTCTAAACAAGTTTTATTTTGGTAGCAGACATCAAAAATAGATTTTAAGATTATAAGAGTTGCAACAATGTTTTATTTACTAAATACCCCAAGTGTATTCAAAATGTTTTCTTTTACATATTCTGAACATTTACTACTCGAAAATGAATGAATTATTTCACAATTTCTACATAATCGTATATGAACTCAGTGATACTGGGGTCGTTGCTTTGCAGAACAATCTACACTCCCTCCCCACCCTAAATGTTCACGAGGCACTGCTCCTTCTGCTCGAAATGTGCTACAGGACTTCTTGATTTTACCTCAGCGATAGACTTTCCATGTAAACCAGTTGCTTTTGCAGCTCAAAGTACCTTCAATGTAAGTGTAGCATAATGAAAATGTACTTTATTGATGCCACAGTAAAAACTACATAAAAGTGAATTTCTTTACTGATTCTTTTAGTTGTTTTTTTTACCTCTACTATAGTGCCGTTAAGCTGTGTAACAATGAATAACTCCCTTTGTCAGTCTACCTGCCTAAATTAAATTGGGTTTCTTTAGACCTATCAAAACTAGAGAAAAGCATATTCTGCACTCCATAAACATTAAATGTAAATGCACTCATACACTCACATATAATCTTTGATTTAAAAGGTCTGGGTGTTGCACGAAGGTTTCACTATGGTTCTGTAGGTGGAGGCGTAGGAAATGTGAGCAAACCGAGGAGCAGGAGGTATATTTTGGAGACACTCTTGTCTTTGAAACTTTTGACTTAATTACTTTTATTTAAAAAAAAGTTATTTTCTTGGATTAATCTGCCAAAAACAAACGCTTTTCCAAATGTATATGGATTTGGAACATGTTAGTATTAGAGATTTATAAAGGTGTTTTGAGGTTGATGGCTTCTATTTAGACATTCCTGATGTGTGCTGTTGATAATCTTTTGGCCGATTGTTAAAGCCAATATATTTATATGATAACAATGTTAAACACCTCTCAATTTAAACAACAAACATTTATTAACGATTCGAATAAGAAATGGAGGGAGCAGAAAATCAGGTCCTTCACGTTGAATGCACTAATGAAGAAAAGCGATCAGTATATCTCGGGTTAGTATTACTATTCTGTCAGTCATATTTTTAGCCCTTTTCCTAATCAGTAGGTTGTAATAAGTATTGCGCATCCCCACAACCAGGCATGCACTGATATCTGCAGGTTTTATCCAGGCTGCCCCCTTGTGGTTTGATCATTTTTAACAGATGAAGGGAATTAATCCTACCTGTAGTGCTTCTTTGGAGAGGTGAAGGGACTCTGTCTCCACTGATAGGCTAGCTAAGCTGGCTATATTCTGAATAACTTTATCTGGTGTTATTTTTTTCAGCCTCATGTGGTCTCTCCCCTAAAAAGCTTTGTGGCCCCTACAGGGGGCGTGTCCCACACTTTGGAAAGCCCAGTTATGTTCATGATTTGTAACCTAACCTGTTCATGAGTTTCATACGTCCTTTCAGGTGGTTCGCTTCCATACCGGCTGGCGGCCCAGTCGACCCTTCCCGATGGACATGGCTGGCTTTGCTGTGTCCCTTAAACTGATCTTGGCCAATCCGGATGCTTGCTTTGACGGAGAAGCCCCCATGGGTTTCCTGGAAAGCAGCCTCCTCAAAGGTCTGGTCACAATGGACGAGCTGGAGCCCAAAGCAGACAACTGCACTAAAGTACGAGATGCTACCGTGTTCATAATGTCTCTTTTTCTCAAATAATGAACTACCTCTTTTACTCACTAAATAAAATGATTCAGAATACCCTTTAATTTCTGGATCAATTTTACTAGTCATTGACACAGTTTGGGTTAACTAACTTTAGCTCTGATTGTTTTTGTTTGACCTTTAGGTGCTGGTTTGGCACACCCGGACAGAGAAACCGAAGATGAAGAGGGAGGAGGCTCTGCAGGTGCAGGGACTGGGCTCAGATCCCGCTGTGGAAGTATGAGCACCTCAGCACCAACAGTAGCATTAAAAGGAATCCCCTTAAAAAAACGAGAACAGACTCCCAAGTTTACTTTACCGTGACAGTCTGGTTTTGGTTTAGCAACTAAATGTGTGTGACACCTTAATGTTTCAGCGTTTATTGCATCTTCGTTCCTGCAGTTTTAATTTGAGGACTTGTACATTGCAGTTTAAGCAATTGCCTGAAGAGGGCCCTAATATGTAAACACTTTAAACCCTAATTTTTATCAGGAAACGAAGGTGCAACAATTTGATACACAGTTAGATTTGTCAGATAGACCTAAATCTATGTGATATTTAAAAATGAAATAATAAAAAACATTGATTCAATAGATTTATCCGTATTAGTCAAATTTTTCAATAATGTGTTAAAAACCAAAAAAATGTTGAAAGTAATTTTAATTCAAATTTGTATCTAGAATTTGTGTTTTATTTTAGAATTAGAAATAGAGAGATGAAATCAGAGACCTTAATGAATAATTCATGGTAATTGTATACTAATATATGCTGCAGCGCCAGGGTATGTATGCAGTTTGGTTTTATCTTTGGGATAGTGACTTCTTTTTTTGCTCCTGTTGTCTTGCATGCTCTATTTGCATACACAAAACCAGAGCCTTTTCATGTCACCTCTGTTTAGAATAAACCCATAGTTGTACCTGACAGGGTGGATATATTTAGACTCTTATGTGGTTTGCCATTAACCTCTCCGTCCCTCAACCTTTTTCTTTTTAACATTCATAAACATATATTAATGCACGGCTTTTGTTTTGCATGTTCAATGTGCAAAACTCTGCAGTCCTTGGATGCTTTTCAAAGCATCCTAGTGATGGAAATGTTCTGTTACATTTAAGCACTTCTGAGCCAAGGTAGCGCATTCGTAACATTTTTACCAGCAATACGAAATACTTGCAACAAACTCACTAGCTTTATATTTAGCAATACAGCGAACAAATCCAATCTTGTCTCCATACGGATGCAACATTGTAGTGTGGCTCAATTTTAGGATGGAATGGATTGACGAGAAGCAGCTTTAGAGCTTACACGTTGCACCACTTAGACCATAGAAACTCCCGACTCACGAGGGGAAAACTGCTGACGCTCATAAACATGTGTATTCAAAGCGCAACAGGCAAACTAAAAAGGCAGAATGTGTCGCTTTTTCCATCTGGAAAATATCTGAATTCAGCTGTAACGAGCAGAGGTCTGTTGGTTCCTTTATTTAAACCGTAGTTTAAGGTGTATCTCCCTCACATCCTCAGCAGTCGGTTAGGTTAAAGATTGATACAGTCCACCTCTGTATAAACAGCCTGTGCCTGCTAAAGAGAAAATAGTGCCTGTGAGAAAGTTTACCTACTGGTGTCTGTGTATTTATTATTGTGATACGTTCTACTCTGTGAACAGTGTGATGATGTCTGACCCAGGCCTTGTAAATAAACATCATGTAAACATGTTTGGTCTGATTTGTTCAAATGGAGAAAATTAGCTACAGATGTGAATGTATAGATAAACGTCTGATCTAACGTAAAATTTAATTCCATTTAATAAGGTTGAGTCATTCCAGAAGCATAATGTTATCCATCTTTTATCGGTTACAGAACCAGGCTTTATGTGTTTTTTGAATGTTGTCCTATTCAAACACTAAACTGTGCCCCAGTTTCAAATATTTGATCCAAACTGTCACCTTTAAATGATGAAAATGAAGCACCAAAGACTTTTAATTACCTGGAAACTGTGCAGCAGTTTAAATCTACATGGAATGAGAGGATTAGATTAAAACTAAAAGACCACACTCCTTTAATCTCCCCTGAAATGTACAGCCAGAAATGAAAAATTAAAAAAAAAAAAAAATTCTGCTTAAGCACAGAGTTAACAATCATATCATCTGTTATTAAAAAGTTATGTAATCAAAGAGACAAAAACATACAATTGTCTGTTCATTAGAATAGAAATAACCCCTCACATCATGGACACAAACTGTTAAGACTTGTGCTTTCAGGTGGTCTCTGCAACGCACCGTTTTACAAATGCAGCCATCCCAGATGCAGCTTCTTTCTCCAGTCTGATGAACATAATGAAAACCTAAGCCTTAATAAAAAAAATATGAAGAAACAGAAAAGGTTGTGTTCTAACAAAATATAGCCATACATATAGTAAACAAAGCAAGGTTTTGTGACCACACTATTCCACTAATTATAAATTCAAATAGAAGAAAATTTAAAAATCTTGCATATTATTGAATAACGCAATTAATGTATAAAGTAAAACAAAAATAAAATAAAAAATCACTACTAGATAGTATCCAGAGGTTCTTTCTATGACAGAATGAAAATATAATTTTACAGATAAATGCAAATTCACCTTTAAAAAAGTCAAAAAGGAAATCATAATGAGCTGTATTTCTGCTGGCGGAGTTAGGATGTGAAACGCAGCTAATTTAGAGTTCAAGTCACGTATATATCCTTTCTTAGTTTCAAAACGGTTTTGCACAACATAGCATTTTAAAATGGTCATTGTAAGTGAAATATATTGTCTGGTGTTATTACTAAGTTGTTTATTGTTGTTAAGTGAAACATAAGGCCTAAGCCTTTCAGCCACAATATTCTCTATGTAAACACAATGTGACTTTTTTTATTGACTTGACCCAAAACCTGGGAGAAGCTTCTTGATTTCCTGTTTTTTGTTGTTGTTTTTTTCCACGTGTCACGTATAAATCTAAACACAAAACATAGATTGCCTTAAACTCTTAGTGTTCATGTATGATGAAGGCCAGGACATTTTGAATGTTAACAGTTTAGTCATTCTCTGTTCTTTGAAAACACTGTTAACCGGGCCTCCGGTTTGTCTGAGCTTGTCGAGGGGTGTGCATCACTTTCGTGCGGACTTTTCTCCTTCACACCTGTCATCTGTCACCTGTCTGTGAGTTTCAACCCTTCAGTCTGTAGCTGTATGATCATCCTGCCTTTCAGCTGTTTGATGACCCAGATTTAATTACCCAGACCTGTCTCTGCCTCCAGCGTCATCCCTCCTCCAACCTCAACACACCTGAGGTTTTTCAACTGATCTCTGTGGAGGGAAGTCACTCCTGTGTGACTATATATGGAGAGGGAGGAGATGCTCTGAGGGACTGAGACATGAGTAAGAGGAGCTGAAGTCGTAACTCTGTTATATCGACAGTGATTCATTCCCATTCTAGTGTTTTTTCATGCACACAGACAACTCCAGTTTCAAGATTTCTGTGTTTAAAAGCAGGACAAGCTCTGCTGAATTAAAATGTTTTGGCTGTCATGCCTTCATTCTTAAACGTGCATGTCGGCGAGTACATCCTGACATGAGTCAAGCATGCACTGAGATCATTACTTTAGTGCACACAAAGCAAATCAGCTCCCACTCCCTGTCCCTCCCACACTCACTATTTACCATCCAAATAGAAATATAAAAAGGGATTTTCTTATCTTTTGGGCATTTTTTTATCATTTGCCTCAACCAAGGCTGTAAATGTTCCCATAAAGTCTCAGGAATGCTATTGTTTAAAAGAGGGTGGCCAATATAACCGAATTAACCCTCGGAGTAGCCGCTGACTGTAATATTTATATCAACACTGGTTCAAGCTACTGAAGATATAATCTTACGGTCTCAGAAGGGTGCATGCATTTCTTTTTTTAAAATAGTTTGAAAATAGAAATCTAAAAATGTGTTGTTCAATATGTTTCAATAAAATGCAGAACATTCAGCTTTAATGGAATATAATTCAAAATGTTTGTAAAAGTCATGAAGAGCAAGCAACTCAGCAGAAAGGTCAGAGATAGCATCGTGGAGAAGATAAAGCCAGGATTAGGTTATGAAAGAAGAGTGTGAGACATCTACAAACCAGGACTCTCATGTTCTCAAGAACCGGTGAAGCTTTAACGTGTTCCTGGTCCAACACACTCAGATTCATTTCTGAATAAATGAACTGTCTCCTTACCATGCAGTCACGCTGCAGAGACCCATTCTAATTACCTAATTAAGGGATTAAGCTTAAAGTGGAGACACACCTAAATGTTGCAGGACACTCCAGAGCCTGAGATTGACGTCTTGGTTTGAAACTTACCTGGAGAGGAGAGCGTAAAGCTGAGAGCTATCCAAGGGTTGTGGGTAACTGGAGGAGCCACAGCTCAAAGGCAATAAGGAGGCAATCCACATCCTGGAACAGTGGCAAGAGGCAGGCATTTATTGAACAAAACCGCTTAGAAATCCTGTCTAAAGCTAGCTAGAAACAATATAGGAGACACACCAAACACGTGGAAGAGGATGCTCTGATCAGGTGAGAGGATTTTTAATAAGAATTTAATAAGAAACTTTTCAGTTTTATTTTTTATATATTTTAAGGCAGTATGGTTACAATTTTATATGGCCTTAAAAATCACATGACAGTTTTCATCAACTGGGAATTATCAGTCTACGGTAACGTCATCTATGTTTGATGTAATGTGGGTTAAAGCCAACTGGATGATTGACCTTTGAGATTGATGTTAAATTATCACTCCAGCTGTTCAGGTTCAACATTCACTGGAAGTGCTTGGTAACAGCAGGTTCAGAGATGACTTGTTGACTGCATGTTTTACATCTTTTAAAGCAAGTCTGAATGTTTTCTGGAGGAACGCTTAGTTTGGCTTCAGAGCAGATCTTTTTATCTCAAAGAGTCAAAAGAGAAGGCACATTCCTGTGAACAGAAGCACACAAGGAGTCCCTGATAGCTCCTGGAGCTGCTCAGTTGAGCATTTATGACGACAGACGTTTATGTTTGGGTGGGGCTTATGAGCGACGTGGTGTGTTAAAGGGAGTTAACTGAGCTGTTCCTGGTTATTCACACACACAAGAAGAGAAGAGAAAAGGGTTGCTGAAGGGCAGGAGACACCAGCAGCACATCTGGTAAGATTTATATTTGCTAAGTGTACTTCTAGGAATACAATTCACTTGTTATTGCAGAATTAGAGAAATGTCTTTCTAGCAATTCAAAATTTTACGATAAGAAATTATGTGAAAGGAGTGCTTTTGGAGGATACATGAATAAAAAATATATAAAATTATCTTACAATAATTTACCACCTATGATTCAAGAGAAGAAATAAAACTTCAGGATATTAGGGGGCGGAAAGTTTATTGATTTCTAAACCAAATACCCTACGTTACAATTTCGATTTTATTGCTAAGCAAATAAAAAGTTAATATTTAATGAATGAGCCAAACCAGAAAATGAAAAAAAGATTAGAAGTAACTTTAAATAGCATATGTTTTCTACAATTGCTAAAGGTTCTTTAAATGTACACCCGAGAAGAAGAAAAATACTGTTTAAGATAACATTTTTATGTGGATTTCAGGTTGTGCTATTTTTCTGAATGCCAACTTTTTTCATTACGTCATTATCTGCTTTGTGTTTGCTGCAAGAATTGGTTTTGTTGAGGGTTGTTGCGTGCAATGTGGTTCTTCACCTGATTAGCTGTGGTACATGCTTCATCTTGAGACATAAGAAACTAAGAAAACAAGAAACAACACAGAAAAACAGGAACATGTCATCAACTAGATCTTTTCAAAAAGAACTGAGATCCAAATTAAACTGATCTCAGGTAGGATAAATCACCTTGAATCCTTCTGTCCGGCATCTGACACATTTCAGAAAAGTTTTTTCCAAAAGAAAAACTGTTACCGTTTTATTGATCCCAATCTGTGCAGCAACAGGCATGTAAACATGTCAGAAAAATCTGTAACACAATATTTCTATTTGAAAAAGACAAGAAATACTACGATACTACGCCAGACCAGCATGAGGCATCTTAGCACCGCTTCATGCTTAGAAATACCATAGAAATAGCAAAATTTTCAGAATCTGAGTTTAACTTGTCTCAAAATATCATTATGTGTGAGCTGATAGTGCTTTTATAACAATTGAAAAAAATATATACATTAAATAATTAATTAAAGGTTTGACTTAAAAAATGTGGTTACCAAACAGGCTAAAAACTCTTTGCAATACATGCAACTCTAAACTATAAATCTGTATCTCTTTACTTTTGCATATTAAATGTTAACAGATTGTAACACACTTTGTGCGCCACTGATTCACAACACAAGCTAACTTGAACAGTCTGATTTTAATTGGAGAACCTCAGGTTTCTATCTGCCTTTGATCTTCAAAACCAATTTGATTGTCTTACATCTAAAAGAGTAAAACTCTTACTCTGCAGTTCTGATCATTTGTAGCTCAATAGATTTTTCATAAATCCTGTTTTAGTGGTTTTGTTGTTTCTAAATATACAAAAAAAATTAAAAAATACAGAGATCTGTATTATCATTAGCTTGTAAATCTAATTAGTTGTTAGCCTGGTTGCTTTTCAGCTTGATTAGCAAATCCCACTGGGGTTTAAACCTGGAACTGGAACACAACAAAACTGGGTTTGATTCTATCCCTGGATTCAAGTTTCACAAATAAATAAAACACTGCATATGTAACCATTGGTTCTTGTATCTGGCTCATTCACTGTCATCACATTCACACCTTTGTTGGTATCCTTATATATTTCATATTGACCCTGTTTCAAAAACTATGAACAAATCAGAGATCCTCCCTTGTCAAAAATCAGTCATAGCGCCCCCCAGTCATCTCATAACAGCCCTTCCCAGCTGCAGTCACAGCAGAGAGAGAAATTTAATCCCATTCCAGACTGTACCTGATTCACAGAAATGTTTTCCTTGTTGCACGCTTCTAACTGGAGCAAAACAATATAAGTTGGAATAATAAACAAGAAATAATGGGAAAAGAATCTAAAATTAATTGATGAATAAAATGATTAATTAATTAAAAATGTCTTAGCTTGGACGTCTATTCTTCTCTGCCTCAAGCCTCGGTAAAGAGGAAGGGCTGGAAGTAGGTAACCTTAGGCATCAAGAACTGACAAAAGAAAGTTAATGCATAGTTCTGAACACGTATTTGTTTATCTTTTGCAGTTATTTCTCTCTCCCACCACTTAAGTCATATTTCCTCTAGCATACTATTACAATGACACAACACTGACAGCTCATATGATATAACATGATGCATATGGGTCTAAATTATATCATATTCCAAAGAAGTTGTGATTTGTGTCCATTGCTTAAGATAGTGTTGGTATCCACCCTGGCTTCAACCTTGCCTATCAGTCTAAAGGTATTGATTTTGGCTTCTGTTTGGCCTGCACCAGGAAAGCTAGATATCTGACTCGATGTTTGTATTTTGCTGTAAGAACACTGCGCCTCTGATTTGGACATCCTGAATCACAAAGCTGATAACAGTGGCACTGACCTCCTACAGTATGTACATACTATCCACAGCAGCTGATCTACACTGATAAACCTGCTCAATTTGTACCAATAAAGCTGGAATTTGCCCCACGGTTATCCATCAAAAACACTTTATGATGCTAATTTTCAGTCTTATCTGTCTTTATTTTTATCTTTAACTATTTTGGGTAAAAATCAAGGAAATTTAAAGAACGGTTATAATGATGCCTCTTTTCTGTTTAAGGAAAACTAAAGCAGAGAGCAAAAAGAAGATGACAATTGGTAAAAATTCAAGGAAGAATTCAACCCGAAGCTCAGTCCGGGCCCCGAAATTTCTGGATAAATCCAGCGGCTTCTATGGTCGCCTTGATGAGGCTGCTACCCCCACAGATGGGGGTGATATAATAGTGGAAAAAATAGTTATTGAAACTGAGGATGGCTGCTCGACACCAGCCGGGGTACGCAACACGTTGGCAGATGAAGACGTGGAGGTGTTTGCCATGATTGAGGACGATGGAGAGACTCTTCTGCGAAGGAAACCCAACCGCCTCAGTAGCAGGTGGAGAAGAAGCTCCAGGAGGAAGCAGAAGGGTGAGAAGGTTGAAGAAGAGCAAGCTCAAGAAGAAAAGGCCAGCCAAGATGAAGACAAGATGAAGGTGGAGAAAGAGGAAGAAGCGGTGAAGGAGCCTGGCCTTGTACACTTCAAAGTCAGAGAGTTTGCAGATGACAGGGTCCTGATCCGAGACAACAAGAGGGGGAGAGAGGAGAACGAAGAGGAGACAGAGGAGGAAAGGAAGATGAAGAAGGAACAAGAGGAAGGGATAAAGATGGTGAAGAAGACCGCAGTGAAGAATTATCGTAAGGTTAGACATTGCTAATGTCAGTTAAAAATGTTACATTTGCACTAATTCCACATTTCCTTCGCTTGGTTAAACTTTAATCCGTTTAATGGTTACATAATGAGCCTTCAGAGTCTGTGGAACAAGAGGGCAAAGTTCTGCCTTGTCACTGGTTATTAATCACCTAGGAAACCCTTTATATCACCTTAAAACATCACCACATGGGACAAAGTACAGCAGCCACTGATGCATATCAATAACACAATAATTAGGATTTTTCCTTTACCTCAACCTAAGAGGGTCATAAAATTATACCAGGGGACAGAGGTCAGCGGCCAGTTGAACATGTGTACTTTCACCAGCCTCTCATGTTGTAGAGATTTTCTGCTCTGAATGAGACACGCTCACTCCAAGGTGGCATTCCTGAGGCTCCAATGTCCGGTTCTTTGATCAGCGGAGTGAAACAGAAGCCTTCCTACTAAACCAACAGAATGAAAACATTCCTCTGATGTTAATCTAGAAGTATAAGCCTTGCAGTCTCTGCCATCGCATTAGGACTTCATCAGCCTGTTGTGTAATGGTTTTAAAATGGCCAAATATGTTTTTTTCACCGAACTCTAACCCAGAATTAAATCTGGCTGCCTCACATTTAGAAGAAGACTGTTTATCTGCACCTCTGACTTTCTCATTAAATCTTTAAGACTAAATTTTGAAGGTAAAAATATATCACTGTCAGCTTGTTTTCTAAATTACCAGATCAATGAGGATATCATAAATTAGTAAATCTATTTTTTTAAGCTTTCAACTTAAAAATTAGGGTTACTGTCCTCCCCAGATCTAAGCTCATACCTGAGAGGGCATGGAGGTATCCACAAGCCCCTCACTCTGGTTCACTGTTGCCCACTTTAGTCTTTATACAGAAAATTAAACAACCTAAACTGTGCTTGGACATACTT
Source organism: Jordanella pulchra (assembly GCA_034780135.1). Classification (NCBI taxonomy): domain Eukaryota; kingdom Metazoa; phylum Chordata; class Actinopteri; order Cyprinodontiformes; family Cyprinodontidae; genus Jordanella; species Jordanella pulchra. The sequence goes on from JAUZNJ010048442.1 coordinate 22,013, forward strand.
TTTCATTCACAGTTTCTTCAAAAGACCACACTAGTTGCCCATCCTGTTCACCCTTGGTGGTCTTTGATAGGAACCCAACATTTTACATGCTTCTTTCCATTAAAAACACTAAACATGTTTTTCTTTACTAACTTGCATGTCCACGCACCAAGAAACGGACAGCCCATGTTAATGCACAGCATAACATTTTTGTAACTCTTCAGAGAAAAGCTCTTTGTTTATTGAAAGGTATCACAAATGCATTTGGCTAACTCTTGGTCAAAGTCTGAAATGTTAAAAGTGGTTGGACCTGAACTGGGTCATTCTACAGCAGATTGATGGAAATAACATTTTAGATCAGCCACACCATGACAATAAATTAGGAATGTACATCTGGACTGTAAAACCCAATTTTATTTGCTATTTAACAACCCACACCTATAGTATCTGTGCAACGCCACACACCTAAATGTGTGGTTCCCAGCCAGCTGTTTCAAACATATTTCATTAAGTAGTTTTCAGGCTTCTGAAAGAACTTTTCAACATTTTTAGTACTACTGAAGTTACTCCTTGTTCTGCTCCGACATGTAACTATTCCTACTTGTATTAGACTGAAAACAGACTTTATTTTCTGTTAGTTCTTTTTCCCGCACTCAGGATAAAAGGATGTATCTCTGCACCACTTCGAGAAACAATAGGCAGCTTGTTCTGCAAACAGGGAAATGTTGTTTTCCAGGTAACTCCAAAGGGGTTACGAGAAAACGCAACAAGAAATTTGAAAAATCCTGCAGGCATTAATGAAAACATGTCATTAAAACAGCTTGGGGCTATATAATTTGGTTTAATTCATGGTTGCTAATCTCTCTGCTCTACTTCTTTTTCCTCAGGCCTTTGACCGAGCACTTCGTCGCGGCTGGGAGGCCTTCATCACTAACCTCTACAGTGTCACGCTCACGCCTGTGAAGTCATCTGCGCCACCGTCGACTCCTCCTTCTCTAAAGAAGAAGAACCTGCATAAATCTGTGTTGGCTGAGTTTCAGTAGAGCTGCAGAAAATAAACACAGACTTTTTTTTACAATCTATTCTGATGATGTGTGCTTTTATCCCAACAGTACCTTGGATTAACAGTTATTTATGTTTGTTACTGAGTCTTAATCACTCAGAGCAGCCTTATCCCTTTGAGGGACTGCAGCTATTTATTTTATAACATATAGAGGAGACAAGCTGCGGGTTTTACATTGAAGTCTAATATTGATGACTGAGTTCAGCTGCTCCTTTTTTTTACTTTATTCTGAAGTGAGAAAAACATCTTTTTTGGGTTAATCATATGTCTTATCCACTGTCTGGAGCATGCAGTGCAGATCTTCTTTTTCCTTGGGGTTGGCATGATGAAACAACTCATGTGTTGATGTGTAACTTTAACAGGAACTAAAGATTTCATAGCGGCGATGACTGGTCAGTGGAGTTTTGCTTTGGAAATGTCCACATTTCTATTTATGGCTGTCTGGTCCAAGTTTGGAATGTACACCCAAACCCACATATTCACACTAGTCATTCTCACATTACACTGAATAGATTTGGATAAGGGTATTTTTATAAAAAACATTTAAACACCGATGTGCCAACACAGAAATACATCAGGTGCCATATTGTTTATTTTGTTCCGATGACGGTTAAAAAAACCCCTGAAGGAATAGTCTATAAATTACTGTAAGACACAACAATTTGAAAAACTCTGCATAACTTTGGTGTATTTTGGAAAAGAAAAGCAGCAGCATATGTACATTTTGCATAATAATTTTTATATTTGATTAATTAAACAATTATTAAAAACACATTCATATATAAAAACATATATCTGTAGATTTAAAAATGTTTTCCATGTTTTATAATACATAAATATAGTTTTTATCAATGTAGAGTTATTTTAAGCTCATACAACCCTAGCACCCTTTAAGCTGTGTTTAAGGGCTGTTCATGTCTGATTTTTGTGTAAATAAAGTGTATTAGCAATACATTTGTAAATGCCTGTGATGCATTCTTTTTTTATATCATTTATCATATTCTGTAATTGCTAAATTGCAGAAATACTTTTCATAACTAAGTTCACTAAAAAAATCATTATCTGTTTTTTGGCACCGTAAGGATGTGAAACTGTTGTTAATGAGACCCCAAAAGGCCACGTATTGCAGCATTACTATAACAGTAAGCCTGTTTTTCACAGTTTTAGTTGATTAAAAGTTTGAACTGTTGTTCTGATGGTAAATATGAGTGAGTTCAAACAAGTAGCTATTTTCTTGTAGCCATTTATTATTTAAAAATATAAACACATGAAGAAAATTGTTAGTACCCCTCGTTTAATGAATAAAAAAACCCACAATGGTCACAGAAATGCCTTGAATGTGGCAAAAGTTATAATAAATAAAAAAAAACTATTAAAATGAACAAATGAAAGCCAGGCATTGTTTTCCAACCATGCATCAACTGAAAGATTTTAGAAAATAAACTCATGAAACAGAAAAGACTGAAAAACATATCCTTCTTCTTCCTAGTAGAACGTATTTGGTGGCTGGCAAACAACTGCAGGTGTTATTACCGCCACCACTGATTTGGAGTGTGGACTTTAGCAATGAGAAAAAATAAATAAATAAAAAATGAAAATAATATGAAAAAAATGACATTTTAAATGAAGGTGTCTACAATCATAATCTGTCAGTGGGTTTATGTATAGTCATAAAAAATCATAAAAAAGCTAGACTGAAATCCACAAAGGTTCCAGGAGAATGTCTTGTGGGCATGTTTTTATTTTTACTTTTATTCTTCTATTATTTTCCTTCTATTTTGCTTTCTAATTCATGTAAAGTACTTTGAACTAAATTGAGCTATATCAATAAACTTGCCTTGCCTCGTCACTTTGATTAACTTTAAAAAGTTAATTGTAGCTTACAAAAATATTTCTTACATTTATTTTATTAGAGTGATTAAGAGTGACAACAAGGGTCCCAATAGGTGGTGGAAAATGGTTTTATTACTGGGCAAATTACACTTAAAGTATGATATTTCTAAGTATTCCAGTTAAGGATAAAAAGAAATAATTATTTTGATTTATTTTTTTCCTGTAGAACTTCTTGCAATGGTCAGAAAATCGTGATATAAGATTGAATAAAACCTGAACGTCACATTATATTCTGAATTTGTTATAGCTCTCCCTGCACTATGAATGCTATGGGAACATGACCAAACCAGCAAAAGGTGTCCTGCTGCTTTGGTTTAATCTCTTAAGACTAAGAAGGAATTCTTTTATCACAAAGTCCACTGATTTTGTTTCAAAATGTTATTAGCAGTGTTTTGCTGTTGTCTTAGAGTGTGAAAATAAAATATTCTGCATGCTATATAACAACAGCTTAATGCTAAGCTTGTATTATTTGCAATAACTAAGAAAAAGTACATTCTGTGGCTTTTATATATTTTCAAAAACTTTTAGCTTACCCTATTTAGCTTATGGTTCTAACCCATTACTGTTCCCTAATATAGACTTGTCACCCAAAATGGTTTAAGCTGACTAATCTCTCACTTTTAGGCCTTTAAACAGTGTCTTGGAAAGGATAGCTCATAATCCGAATTAGCTACTGAAGAAGTAATATTTTTGATTGCAATTATGTCCTACCATCCATGTTCTATGCCTACATGATCCATGCAGAGCTGCAGGGATGGGCTACTGCCAGTATGAGAGGCGATGGTAATCAGAGTAACTAGGAAAGAATCTGGAATACCTCCAAAAACCCATAAACACTCAATGTAAATGAGGGGCTGGTGTACGAAAAAAAACGTTAAATAGCTGGATGTTTTTGTTGATATATGTTTAGTTATATCATCAGCATGTTTGACTCTTGGCTTGAATTTACAGGAATGTATGCAGAATATGTAAAATTCTGTTGAATATATATTTTTTTAAGGAACTGAGACAAAATAGGCATTTTCTTATCTAATAGAAGAGTTTGTTTTTTCAAAGTGATATATATTCATTAATACATAACTTTAAAAATTGGTAGTTATAATTAGTTAGTGCAACTTCTATGCATAGTGTGGATGTTTTTTTTTTTTTTTTTTTTTTATACATTTCTCTGCTGCCACCTGGTGGTAGCAGCACGGAAATGCGTACAAGGAAGGTTATGTTCGCAGCGAGGTAGCTTTTTAAAGTATTTTAGTTTAAGATGTTATTTCTTTAAATGCTTTTTGTAGATTACGGTTTCTGATATATTTTATATTACATTTTAGTCTAAAACCTGCACAATCATAGTCCGTACAGTCGATTTCCCGGAAAAGTTATGCAGTGGGAGGAGTCAAAATAGCGGGATATAAAAACAAACCGCACCATTTCTCCTTCCATTTCATCCAGGTCTCTGCACGTGGTAAGATCGTTTTTCATTCTTCATGACTTTTCTTCTAAATAGTTTTTACATTCCCATCGTGCACAAATAATCTAAAATAGTCTACGAGTTGCAGCTGAGTGATGGTTTATTATTTTAATCCAGAACCTTCGCTACATTTAGTTATGCAGCACCAAGTCGCTGAGAATAATCCTCGGCCATCCGCATTTAAATCCTTCAAATATATCTTACAAAGAGCTCTAAACAAGATCCAGAACATGGAGTTAAACTTTTTACCCAATTATTTTTTTAAAATTCCAACTCAAATCTTTTTTTTTTTTTTTTTTAATGATCTGATTAGCATATAGCTGCTGCTTACTTGCCCCAGTTGCTAATCCCGGTAACAGACATCGTCTCTCAATGATGATAATTTTCACAGACCTGTCCTGAATGACTGTGATTGCACTTTATTATTCTGATGTGAGACGTTTTATTCTATTTTAGCGCATTTTTTTTAGGAATCGAGCTATGTCGTCCTGGGTGGATCACATTGACTAGTCACGTGTTGCCTGCTAGTTTAGCCTCTATGCTAATAAGTGTGTTTTTCTCGTTTAGCACAGAAGAGATGAGGCGCGATTTGCAGCTAATGGTAAGTTATCTGTTGCATATTGCTAGCGCAGTTTGCCTTTAAGGTTAATATTATGGTGGTAGGTTTGTTTTACGCTCATTCATGCTACAGTGATGTGCCAATTGAACTCTCTCACTGAACAATTTGTTGAAGAGACTTTACTCATTTTTCTGAGTGGCATTCAGTAATAGGTTATTGGCTAATTAAAGCCTCTTTTTCTACTAAAATTTTCCTTAATTTTTTTTAGGTGTGGAGTATCAGGGGTCATGCTGAAGGTAATTTAATCATATTTTTTCACAGAATGTCCACTCTATGCTCTTATTTATACATACAGACATGTGATGTGAATATCCAGGAGTGCTGATATAAAGTGCTAGATACTGATTCATCTGCAAAGTTCAGCGTCTTTATAAATTTCTTGTAAGAATAACTTTATGCTGTGAAACAGTAATTTTGGACAAGGTTTGGACCTTGGTGTGTAGCATTTGCGCTGCGGTGATGAGTTCATGAACTCTCTCTTACTGAATCAGCCATTGAAGAAACCCCTTTACCAGATTCTGAGCAGCGTGATGGGTTAAATATTTGTTGGTGCTAATAAACTTAGGTTTTGTTTTTAACAGATTATTTATCTCCGTCCCAACAGATGTCGTCAAGACTTCCTATAAAAAAGCCTTAAATTCACCAGGTAAATGAGCTCTTGAGGTGAAAAGTGAATTGCCCTTAAGGTGTAATCTTGAGTATTTTATAATGGACAAGCAAATACCTGACCCTTGTAATGATCCATGATTTATCTGACAAGCCTTATTTATACACGTATATAGTTATGTCCTAGTAACTAAATACATAAGTGAATAAGCTTTTCTTGTAGGTCACCTACCATTGAAATTAAGGCTGGAAATAGAGTGAAAATCACTGCAGGTGAGTAATTGCTTTCTCTAAAAGCTTGTTTGCATTTTGGCATAAACGTGATGATTACCTTAATGACAAGCATATGCCTGAAACATAGTGATGTCAGACCTACATCTGATTGCCCTCAGATTAGTTTTTGAGGAAAATGTAGTCTCTATGATTTTATAACCTGCAGGGTTTCTTTGCAGATGCAAGCCTGCTGTAGATGCAAGCATGGATTGTAGTTGGGTAAGTGTCCTTTGGGCCATATCACCCCTTTAACCTGTTGGCACAGAATTTTATTTTTTTAAATGAAGAATAAAGTGTTTGAAAGGATGACATGGGTTAGCACCCATTAAATCCCTGGACGACTGATGTCGTATGGCAGTTTGTCACCAAAGCCCTGATCGAACATCCGAAGGTCGAAAGTTTGCTGGTGTGACTCCTGCTATGGTCTGAAACTATTTCTTTTTTTTTTTTTTTTCCTTCTCCCCACTGCAGTGCATCTTTGAGGACTGGGTTCTGGTACCATAAACTCCAAATGACCTCTTGGTAAGGACTTTGTTTACTCTGTTCTTCTAAAAAGAGATTAATTCATGTAAATTATAAATTATCACTATTTAGTACTGAGAATGACCAGTGGGGGGCGCTAACTTAATGCCTGTGTGAGGCAAATACTTGACTGATACAGTTTCAGTGATGAGAAATACTCAGCTCACTTTGACCCGATGTGAAAATTATCCAAATACCTGAGAAACTGCATTTACTAGTTTCTGATCTCATGCATTAGCTGAGTACAGCTTTATGTGAATCATTTTAATCTTTTATCAACAGATGGCCATCCTACGGGACTTCCGGTTTGAAGGTAAGCTGGCCATCAGATCCGTTGAACCATTAAATCTGCTGACAATGATGAGACAATCTGGAATCTCGTTCGTCTGAACTGCTGTTGAGAAAAAAAACCTCTGAAATTGGTGGAGTTGAGCATCTTGTACAGTTTAACAGCATGAATGGGTCCTTTAAACCTCTCCTTTCTTTGGCCCTTCCACAGGTCAGACTGAGGACATGGCGTCGCTCCAGCCGATCCCACCTTCAACAGGTGAGAACTGGGCATAAACTGTAGCTCTAACTCATCTGTTTTCCTACGTGATGACACCTGCACACGTCTTACGCTATGAGTCAATGCCAGACCTGCAAAAGGTGAACCCACTGGTGTTGCCATGGCAACAAGGGGATGATTTTGTTGGGGCTACCAACGGTCTGATGGGAGAAAAAGTGGATGTTTCTAAAGTGAGACTAATATGAATTTGGGTAAACATGCTTGTTGATTAAATGAATTTCTTTCCAGGAAGAAACAATGCACTGGTGGGATCAACGCACACATGACCCGGTGCTCAGGTTGGTACTCTGTGAGATTCTTTAACATCTAATGGGTCAATGTGATGACTTTTGTTGATACCGCCCCAGTCTGATAAGTAATGACTGATTGGTATTAGCCTCTGATTCCACTTGATTTAACATTGATAAGCTCCTGCAAAGCTGTATCACTGAACTGTTCCACTTGTTGCAGGCCCCACTGATGGAGAAGAGTCGTCTGAGGCGTCTTTTATTTGGATTCAACGGGTAAATATAAGAATATAATTCTTAGCACTTAGAGATTTGGCTTCAAATGTAAAGTGCATTATAAATAAAATTTATTATTATAATTACCCCCTCCCCCAGAAGTATTGAGTTTGTTGTTGATACCGCCCCAGTCTGAGAACCAATGACAGATTGTTATCCGCTCTGATCACATGGTTTTCACCATCCTGCTGTGTGGCTGTATCTGGTCACTAATTCTCTCCATGTTGCAGGTGGTGTTCTGACTGCGAGACCACCTTTCCATAACACCGATAAAGACTGACCTCAGGTGTGTGTCTATCGATCTATCGATCGTCTGGGATTGTAGAAGTGATGAATGACGTGAATGCTGTGTCCTCCCCCGCTCCTGTTGCCTCAGTAATGGCACTGATAACCCTGAAAGTTCAGGTGTAAGGTGACCTGCTGAGTTCTGATGGAGTTGGGCTGAGGGTTTTCACTGAAAGCTATATTCTGATCACATCTCGGACATCTTGGTTCTTCCATCAGATGTGTCTGTAATCTGTTAACATTTTGATAAGGTATATTTTTTCTGTTTAATTTGACAGCCAAAGCCTGAACAAGTCTTCGTGATCCTTGCAGGTTAGTTTTGCTCTTTCAGTAAGGAAATCCTACACTCGCATGCTGATGAATTCCAGTTACCGCCCCAGTCTGAAAAACAGTGACTGATTGGTATTTTTCTGATTGTGTTTAGCAGGTGATTGAAACTTAACATTTCTCTGTTCATGCCTAACTTGTGTTTTCTTTTCATGTTCTGCAGCACAACCAAAGGACTCGTCGCTACAATATGTTGCCAAAGCTCTGCAAATGCAGCGTTGTACTGAAATCCTTTCATTTTGTTGTCTGTATGTCGACAATGAAATAAAGTATTACATGTGGTCAAACTTGTGTATGAATTGTCTATTTCACAACAAATTTGTTGCTCCTTAAATTGTCACAAGGGGATGAAGTTTCTAAAACGATTCATGAGACTTTAATCTGATTATTAAAGGGGAAACTTGTTTTTTAAGCCATATAATCCAGTCCCAGGACAATGCATTCAACCAGTAGGTGGCACATTGGGTCAGGGGCTGTCGATCTGTCTTGAGGTAACAATCGAAAGAGAAAATTGTCATACCTTTACAGCCATGTCAAAGGTTTACAGGCCTCTTCTGTCCAGTCATAATCTGTAGTCCAGATGATTTTCAATTTGTATTTAATCTTGGCCTTTGTGGTTAAAGGGCTAGGCTGCATCTAGTCCATACAAAATGCCAGCTTTTCATTGCCTATTTGTGCATTTTATATCCTTTAAAGCCAAATGTATATTTTAGACCTGCATTGAGATTTTTCACTCTTGAGAACTTAAATTCTAGGGAACAATGTATACAATTATACAGAAATGCCTAATTTCTCAAAATTTATGCAAATCAAATTAAAATTTGTACAATTTTTTTTTTTTTTTTTTTTTTTTTTTTTATAGAATTCAATCACAACTTGCTAAATTAGAATTTTGTTTGGGCTTTAAAGGGTTTACTATCTGAGCTCTGATTAGGTGCTTGCCAATGTCTTGACTTTTAAGCTATCACTGTCTGGTCACACATAAGGAAACATTTTAAAGCCATCAGATCTATGCTTGTTTTAAGAATCTTTGGGCATCCAGCTGGACTTCCTTTAGACGGAATACCTTAAGTCAGGGGTGTCAAAGTGGTTCCAGAAAGGGCCATGTGGCTGCTGGTTTTCTTTCCTACCAAGCCACCAGACCACAGCAGACTCCATTCATCCCATTAAGTCCTTAAGTTT
>JAUZNJ010048453.1:0-16676 GCA_034780135.1 Jordanella pulchra
ACCCCCTTTCCTGTCAGCCTACTGTCAGAAAAACGAGCCACTAGTGCCGTAAAAAGCTCAAAAAAAAAAAAAAAAAAGAAGTGAAACTCTAATTAGCATTAAAAGTAGAGTCACAAATTAATGTTTAAAGGGGAAAACTTTCTGCAAACAAAGATACTGCATGCAAATGGATGATAAATCATCAATAAAAAGATTTATTTGACATCCTGCAGCATATCTTATATAACCACACAGATAAAAACATCAGTGAAAGAGATTCTTAATAAGCAGTCTAATAAGTCTTTTTTTGCTATGTCTTCAGATATATAGTATGTATTGGATTTTGAATATGCTTCCATTTATTCTGATACCTAAAAAAGTCTAACTGCTTTCACAAGTCAACTAACAACAGCTTTTTTGTAAGATTCGAGAACATAAATGTTGTAGAGCAGTTTAGAGCAGGAATCAGATTATGCCAAAGTATGGCACAACTGTAAACACACCAAGACATGGTTGTTTACCTAAACTGATCACCTAATCAACATCAATAACCATTTGCAACAAGCAAGGGATAAAAGGGATATTTTAGGGATAAAATAAATACATCAAGGAAAGTGTTTTAGTTAAGCTGAACTATTTGGAATACTTGGAAACCATTAAACATTCAGGCAGCATCATGCTGTGGGTTTACTGTTCTTCAGTGAGAAACAGGGGTGGTGAATCTTTTGAACAGTAGATGGCACTAAATACAGGGCAACACAACTGTGCTTTGAACTTTACAGCTCAAAGTTGATCCTAGGCATTCATCTAGGTTTTTTTAAAAAAGAATTCCCCTTTGAAGGAAAGTGGTTGCATTGGACTTCTTTCTTTGGGTTTTAGAATAAAAGTTGGAAAAAAGTAATTAATCCCTTTAAAAAATAGATTGAAAGGATCTTGAAACTGAGCAATCTATCATTTTCCTTTTGCTTCACTATTGTGTATTTTCGTGTTGGTTGATTCAATGGCAGGAAAACTTGGGAAATACATTGTGTAAGAAAAGCAAGCTTTCAGATGCTGCATATAATTCTCCCCATCTCACCATGTGTGTGTGTCCTGAATGTAACAGGTTGCTGAACATAGAGGGAGGGCTGAGTGAGCGGAGGAACAGCCTGAGGAGAGATGCTCCTCAGGCTCAAAATATTCACGCTGACTCATCAAAGGCTGAGGTGAGGAAAAACAGAAACGGGACCCTTTCTCCACAGCAGCTTTGTTATAAGTAGCCAAATTCTCTGTGGACCAACAATCAAGATTCTCTAAGCCCTGTGGCACCAGGGATGAAAGAGACGGGGGGCTTTTTATGCCAACAGATGTTGACAAAATAAAACTGAAATGGCAGAAACATTTCATCCAGGCTGTTAAGAAATCTATTGGCTTTCACATCCTGGATCAGGCTGGAATTTGATTTGAGAATTGATTTTTGTGTTTGTTTCCTTCCACTCTTGTTTGTCATCTCTCTTCTAAATGTTACACTGTGGAGGATTAACAAGTTTACAGTCACAACAGCAGGAAGCTACATGCGAGTGCTCATTTCTCCAGTAAATTAGGTTCCTGCTGTCTATCCCAGGCAAGCCAAGGGAAAAAAATCAATTTCATGCATTTTTTTATCTTATGTATTTGCTGTTTGCTTTGTAGGATTTTGACTATGAAAAGAAGAAACTGCTGGCAACAAGAGGTTAGTACTTCTAAAGGTTTAATTATTTTGTGTTGAGTTCTCTAAAACATTTTTGCAGCTTTTCAGCATATAATTAAAAGATTGTTTACAGATATTTTGTCCCAAAACACAGCTGTACCAATCTGGCGACATTTCATTCAATGTGTGAGGGATGAATCTCTGTAAAAAAAAATGTATTTCACTCATTTTAGACATTTGGGAACTTATTAGCATTTTACATTTCTAAATAATTATGGTTAGCTATGTTAGCATTACTGCGAAAAATTCTCCCAGTATTTCCTCTAAAACAAGCAAACCCTAATCTTGGAGATGACATCACCCTAATCTATGGCTTCATGACAGCCAAGAGCTAAAAAGGCAAAAAAAGTCAATAACTGTGGCAGTAAGCAACTTTTCTTATTTGCAAAAGTGATGCAGAATACAAAAAGAAAAAAAAACAAAATAAAAACAAACTAAATATCAAAGTACACCTGAAGGATACTGAAAATACCCAACTTTGAGTCTTCTTCCCACCGTTACAACTTCCACATCACATATTGTTTTTGTCAACGTAAGCTGATAAAGCTTTGGTTAAGTGCATTTACCAATTGATTTTTTTGGATTAACAACTGGTTGGTTAATTTTCAGTACCCTGGACATTAATCAATATGGTTAACGTTATCATGAAGTTTTGCTATTCTTACTTCATCAAGATTGTTTTGCTGCTTTACTCACTGCTGGTAACTTCACAGAGATCAAGAAAGCACATATTTTAACCAAAGATACAGCAAGTTCACAACTAAACTTAGTGTCAAAGCAAGACTTAAAAAAGGTTCTTTGTTTTAATAGCATATTTTATCTTTCAAGATATAGAGAATAGACAGTAAAAATATTGACACTTTACAACTTTTTAAAATGAAACACAGCTAGGACGTAGCGTCTTGCAATGAATCGTCTAAAAACATTGTCACACTGCAGTCTTCATAAATAAAGCATTTTTTGCAGCATTGCTGTAAATAATATATACACTTAAGCTGAAAAAGTGGCTGTTCTTTAGTTTAGCTGAGTATTCAATGAAGGCAACACTCCAATCCAAACAGAGGCAGTGATTTCAGGGGGGCAGGCTAATTTCAGAGCTGCTCGCCGCCAGCATGGCTGATAAACCTGTTTATAGGTTGCACTGTGCCAACGTTATAATGGAGAGGTATTGGCACTCTCACTTAATTCACAAAGGCTAGATACACAACCCAGACACCACACACATGGATCCAGCCACCCCTGCACACACACACACACACACCAGTTAAGAAATGCATTGCTCCATTCTTCATGCCGAATGAGAGATCACAAGATCTGCTGCCAAATGGAACCAAATTCCCTCTGTGTTGTTTTATGGGAATATGAATTAGCAGGTTGAATGGGCCATCTGCCTTATAGTCATTAGGAGCACCCATATGTTTGTGTATGAATGGGGCATTTGCTCACACAGATACACGTGTGCACAAACAAATAATGTTCCAACGGTTATAATCATGTTGATATTTCACTTTGTGTGAAGTGCTCTTGTTGTTTATGAAACCCACTGTTAGTAAAAGTGTGCACCGTTTTCTTTGTTTCATTTTTCAGAAGCAAAACATTTTTTATATGAGAGATATCGATATTCATGGACTTCTGTGTTTTGTCTTCGGCTCAGTGCTCTCAATTTTCTCTCTTGACTTTTGCTTTACACCGGATGAGCAGCCATGCAGAAGAAGCCTGTGGTCACAGAAGTTCGGACACCGACAGACACTTGGAGCGGCCTCGGATTTTCCAAGTCTATGCCGGCCGAGGCTATCAAGGAGCTCCGTTGCATCAGCCGGCGATGCTACAAACCTTACCTGAATGCCAACATCAACCAACAGCAGGTTCAAAAAAAGATTTAAGTTTACTTTATTAAATGAAGAAGTAATAATAAAAGCTCTGTGCCTTTATTCTACTGCAATCTTAATTCAAAGACAGTCAAATATAAACAACTTTTAGTCCCATTATTCAGTGTTGGAAAGAGACTCGGTCTTACACATAAAATATTATCCAAAGACCCTTAATTTGGTGTAGATATTGACTCTATAGAAATAAATCAAAGTTCCCTTTCTCTTAAAGCATCTTTTCACATTTCAAACTTAATGGTCTGAACCTGTTATTTAACATTTACAATCCCCTTGTAATTGCTTTACAATTCATTCTATATCCTTTTTTCAGAGAAAAGTAGACCTTATTTTCATACCTCTTTTTTCTAGTGAGGGTATGCAAGAGACTTTGAAGTGTCAGTGCATGTTCAAGTGGATGTAGCGTTAGCAACATTAGCAGTTTGCTATGGTCTGTTTACCATCTTTCCCCAGTCTCTCACATAACAGATAAAAATGAACACATGCAGCAGAGCTCACACACTGTCTGCAGGTGAGTTCATGATGAAATTGGCATGAATTGCCAAAATCATGCTGTGTGTTGAGAGCACTTTGTGTGCTTTTTAGGTTTGAACAACAAGCCCGCAAGAAAAAACAAGACACTTTCATACTCTGGATTTTTTGGCAGGTTTGACCTAAAACCAACATTCATTTAACGTGAAAAGTCCGATATCCTCCGGTGATGAAACTTTTAATGATCCCTATCAAAGAAGACTATATGATACATTCTCGTATTTCAGGTTATCCTCATTGTGAGCTGACCTCACAACGTTTAGACCCAACAGACCAAGAGTAGCATTAATATATGGAAAGCTCTTATCATAATATTGCCACTACAGCAAAAACCCAGTAAGCCTGTGTCATAATGCCCAATGTTGTATATATGTATTAGAGAAAATCCGTTTCTCTATTTTAGCAGAGGACATGATGATTTAGCGTTTTTGTTGCATTCGGTTTAGAGGGATTTTTATACTTTCAGTTCACGGCAGTCTTATTTGTTCCCCCCACCTTGTATCAGTGTGAAGCATTTATCTCTCAGTGTGAGGAAGTGCTGCCAGTTTCGACCCTCTATTACATCGAATCCAATATCACAGGGCCTGTTCAGCTTTCTATCCAACCTGCTTCCTGACCTGTTTAACTAACCTTCCAATTGACATGTATTTATGTGTTCCCTGTTTTGAGCAAACAAGAAGGAACCTTTCGCTAAAATGAAAATTAACACGCTACCTGCAATAGCAATCAGAAATTTACATACACTTATTGAAGGGATGAAAATCATATTGACTTGTTTAAATTATGCGTGCCTTAATTTACTCATACTTAGGGAAGAGGATTAAGGGCCATTAAAAAAAAATAACCAAACAAAAAAATTACTTCTCAAAATATAAGGCTATGGACTCTATGAACAACTTTACGACTTCCTGAAGTTAAGGCAGCTCCTTTGTTTCTTGTCTTTCTCTACTGGATGAAATGAATAATCCAGGTGTACCCGACTTCAGTAACCATGAAGACTTTGGCCACCACCCCTGAATTTTTCAGTTCATCCAGTAAGACAAAGACAAGAAACGAGGGAATTGCCTTAACTTCAAGGAATAGTGTAGTTTTTGCATATTCAGTTATTAATTCCAGAATTACAAAGGTTTTAAAAAAAATCTATTTTTTAAATTATTTGTATTTTCAAGTTTTAGAAATCAAACTTATGCAGCTAATAGATGTTTACAAAAAATCTTGAAGATTTTTGTTAAATTACCACTGAAACCAATAACGAAGTTCAAAGGAATTAAAATCCATCAGCCATCCATCCATCCAGGGCAACACATAGACACACAAGGACGAACAACCATGCAAACACTCACACCTAAGGACAATTGAGAGACGCCAATTTACCTAACAGTCATGTTTTTGGACTGTGGAAGGAAGCCGGAGTACCCGGAGAGAACCCACACATTCACGGGGAGAACATTCAAACTCCATACAACCGGTTCCATAGTAACTTGGAGACACAAACGCAGAAGGATCCCAAATGGCTGATTAATGTAGATATTTCTGTACATGCAGTGTTGGGCTGCTCAGACGGGGAAGGTGTGTATCGGCAGCGACTCTGAGAACTGGAGGGACAGACGTGGATCCACATCTCAGCTCGTTTCTTCCTCCTCCTCCTCCTCTTCCTCCTCCTCATCTCCACCCTTCTCCTCCACACCCCCACCTGCCTTCCCTTCTTCTTTCTCTGCATTTTCATCCTCACTGAACAGAAGCAAAAACGACAAGTCGTGTAAGTTAAACCATCTTTTAAAGTTTGCTAAATTTTAATCCGCTCAATGATTTATGATCACTTAAAGTCTTCCTTTGATGTCTAGTGGAAAACTCTGTCAGTTGCTGCTTCTCTACGAAGGGGGAGTCAACCTGCAGTCAGCGGAGCTCATCACCCCACATGACGGAAGACCTGCCTGAACTCCTCAGCCAGCTCGGACTAATCAAATACATTGATCTGTTTGAACAACAGGAGGTAAGGCTCATGCAGAATTATGAGAATTAAATTTCATAATCAGCTCGTTAGCTTTAACAAATGCAGCCCTCCAGTTTGAGAAGTAACTGCAGATTCTGACCCAAATGTTCACACTAATTTCTGACCTCCTGCCAAACTCTTTATCCACTTCCAATGAGCCTCATGATCTAACCTTCTGTTACTCACACAGATTGACTACCAGACGTTTCTCACTCTGTCTGATGAGGACCTGAAAGAAGTCGGGGTATTTACTTTCGGAGCCAGACGCAAGATGTTAATAGCAATCACAGGTGAGGAACTACTGCAGCTGTCAGCTAAAATCAGAAGGTTATGTTTGTCTTATTTTTTCGAGAAATGATTGCTTCCTCATCTAGATCTTAACAAGAGCAGAAGGAGGCTTTTGGAGGCACAACCAGTCAGGACTGGCTACCTGGAGGGAGGTGCAAGCGGCAGGCTTCCACGCATCTTAGATGCAGATAGTGCTGCTCATAGTAACCGCTGGTGAGAGGAGACATCGAATGGAGCTTTTATTAACAACGTAATACTGCCTGTGAAAAGAAGGTCTCACCGTTGTTTTTTACAACCAAGAAGCAGCAAAAAAATATAAAAAATAATGTTTTCCTGTACCTTATTTCAAGAGCTGAACTCCAAAGCTTTGTGTTGTTTATATAACTCAAGTCGTAACCTTTCACGCATTTGCTGTGTTATTTTTACCCATTATATTATTTTACCCATAGCTATAAATTCATATTTGACAAAGAAAATCCTTTAGTTATAGTTTATGAATCAATGCAGAGCATTTATGATTCCATAGGAGTGTAGATACCTAAAAAATATTGTAAATAAACAGAGTTTAGCTGCATTTGTTTCTTTAGGGCACCAGTGAAATGATTAATGACGTGTGGGTGCTCATAAATAAAAACAAGCCACTAGAGGGCAGTGGTGTCCCACTGTCCTCAAATTTGTCTGTTTTGTATGAAAAAGTATGGATTTGTTCCACACTGACAGCAGTAGTAGCTACAATCCCTGGTGGATAAGATTTATCGTCATTTTGAAACATACATTAGAAATGAGGCAAAGCTAAAACTAATCTGAAACCTTAGTTACACTAAGCACAGTTTATACTATTGTGCACTAAATGGATTTAATTTTAACATTAATTATTTATCTGCATACTATTAAATCCATCAATATGGAGTTGCTTAAATTGAAGTAATGTGATTTGTAATTTACAAATTAAAGAAAAAGAAAACCAATTATTGGATTGGTATGGTTTGCTTGGAGTCACGACGAGGTCTTGATCTGCTCAGAGGCTTCACAGGCTGGCTGCTTCATTGGCAGCCAAGCATGAAACACAGCGAGTGACAGGAAGTGTTGAGCTGTGACAGATTAGGTACAGATGATCCCTACTTATTACAATGTCTCTGCCAATTACATAGGCCTGCTTTAAAGTGTTGATCCCCAAATCTGGTCCTTAGGCTCTGGAGAACTGCAGATTTTTTTTTTCTCCTCCTGGGTAGTTAATTGTGCTCCCCTGAGGTCACAGGTCTAAATTGGTCTGCAATCGTGTGGCTGGAATGAAAACTACCAAGAAAAAAAAAAGAATACTGCTTTGAACCTCGACAAGTGAGCCACTTGGACATTTCACTTGTGAAGTGGCAATCTGGGAACGTGACAAGGTTGCATGGTGGAAATGCAAAATATCGCCTTGAGCAGAACAGTTGCAGCTTCTCTTGGATTCTACTCAGGTCTAGTGTGTAACTCCAATAAAGCATATATATAAATATTTCTAGTTATGTGATGTTTCTAACCACTTTACTGCCAGAGAGGTTCACTATGATATATATTATTCAAGTAATACTTTTTCCTTATCCGAACTTAAAAAAACACCACATATTGGTATGGGCAATATTTATTCATTTAAATGATGTTTTAATGGGATGAGATTGTTGAACATTTAAGATTTAATCCACTGAGCAGTTGCATCAACATTTATCTCCCTCTTGTATGCAGAAAAGTGAAAAACGTGAACTTATTGAAAGGGTTTGATTTGTCTCTCACTTACTATGCATGACTCTGCATGTACCAAAAGCTATTATTTAACACATGATAAAAGTCTGTATAACAGAGTTACAATAAAAGCTTTAGAATTTCAGCACGCGATGGACTAATATCATATGTAGAACATTGTTCTCGAAAAAAAGAAATATTTCGAATGAAATACATTTCTTAAAAAATGTGACCATTCATGGATGCAAGACATCAAAGGGTATTGCAAGTGACCAAACTTTCGAGGCCAAAAGAGAAATCATAATCAAAACACCTCCTGTCAAAAGACCATATGTCACATCTAATGCATACTTATTTAGAAAGAAAACAAAGACAAGAGTTTGAGAGTCAGACTTTGCCACACATTGAGACAGGCACTCATCAGAGGCGAGGGATCGTAAAGTTTTAAAGGTGTCTCATGCTTTTTATTAGAATAAACAGCTCAGTCACTGATCATTTTTGCTGTGTTCTGTGATTTTGCTGTGTTCTACATTTAAATCAACTTTGTGAGAACCAATCAAGGCTTTTTGTATCTCCTGTTATTGCTTTAAAATCTGTAAAGTGTGTAGAACAACTGAAGGCCAGTAAATAAACCTCTTATAAGGATGAAGATTCTTTTTGAGATAGAAAGTGAGTTTCAGGATACTGTGAGTTATAAACAATAAAAAGAAAAATCTGAAGATAAACTTTGTGAGACTTCCTGGTATTTATAACCTACCTCTAACATATGTCAGGAAATGTTCGTCATTAAATGCCCACGCTACAACCTTACAGAAACATTATGTCCTGATTTTTTCCTCTTCACAGGATAAATAACCATCAAAGTCATTGAATATAAGCTCATCAAAGCATGAGGTCATATTTGATGACTCATTTTTAAGCCAAAGACTTCACCAACATTGCTTTCCCGTTGTTGATGCCATAGGAAATATATCAGAGATCCAGTTTTAGCTTTCGATTGCCTGCCTGCTACTTTTCAGTGCATTTATTTGTTTCTTTATGTATTTCTCAATATCAGACGGAAGAAAATAAAACAGCTGTAAGCTAAAAACCTACAACTAAAAATGACATTTTCTAAAAAGGATTGAACTGGTCCTTTAAAGCGTGTATCTGCTAAAAAAGAAAAGAAAACAATAACCAAAATTGAAATAACAAAAGAAGACCAACTCCCATTAAAACTAATACAGCTATGCTACGGCATCAACTGTCTCCGTGGGTTTTTGGATTATTTGGAGGAGCCAACCAGCATGTAGGCCATCTGTGGACAATAACGAAGGAACTAATAGAGAAATGAAACAGAGCAATGGAGCGCCCTGAGGATAAAGCATAACCACACATTCCCCTCCTGTGATGAGGATGGAACTCACTCCAGGAAAGTGAGAAAGAGAAAATAGAAACTGTGATAAGAGCGTGAGAAAAAAAGTGTGTAGAAGTATTAGTGAGAACAACAGGAAGAAATTTGAACACCCTGGAACAGATGTGTTGTTGAAACAAAATAATCCCCATATGATCAAAAAAGGGAATTTTCTAATATCTTAATGTCATAACTGTAGTTTTTTTGCATATACAAACTGTAATTAAACTGTCATTACTATGTCATAGCAGCTAACAGAGTAATTATAGCTATACATGTCTGTTAAACTCAAAACAGTCAAATTCTTTCCTGAAACTTCATGTTAAAGTTGATCAATGCAAGCTAATATTGTTGGCTCCCAGAAATAAGATTAGCAAGAGACGTGCATCGATGGGTGCAGCTCGTATGTAGTGGCTTGAGTACAGTAAGTATCAAAATGCAAGGATGTAGCAAATAGATCAGGTTGATAAAATAAATAAATAATAAAGCTCATGTTTGTTGGTGTTAACTCACTGGATACTGTTAGCACTGCAGCATAGCTAAGTACTCAAGGAGGTAAGAAAATTAGTAGTTTAAATTTAAATGAGTTGGGCATCTTGAGACATGGGATAATTTTCTATTTGTTAATTCACTTTTTGACATGACTTACAAAACTCATATCCAGTTCCCTCTTGATAAAGAGAATTGAAATCAGAACACTACTGATACAACATAAATAGCACTTTTTAAAAGAAACAACTAAAGCAAGTAACGTACGTAATGTTAGTCACTAGAGCAAAGAAACTCTGAATTTTCCTTCAGCTTCTGTTTTGAAAGTTGCCTTCCTTTGTATTTCCTTTGGTGGAAGAAGCTGGACTGTAAACCTCAGCCTGTTTCTGGAGGCTGTATGGTTCCCAGTAGCTCCAGAGTCTGTCAAAAATGATGCATTTCTTTTTTTCGTTAAAGTAACTTTATCATTATACATTGTAGAGAATTGGACATTTTACTTAAGTATATAAATGGATCCCACCATAACAAAGATTAAAATCGATATTAGTAAATTAAAAACTTTAATTTTTTTTCCCATTAAGTCAGGAGACACACAGAGTTAGTGCACCTTTAACATCTCCATGTGAATCGAATTACTAATTTCCTTTGACAGTGTTTGTAGTGGAGTGCTGACTAAGGCTCTTCATAGCAAAAGGTTCAGTTGTCCTTTTAGCCTCTTAGCGTTGGTATGATGTTTATTTTTTCAAAGTGCTGAGCATGGCTGTTTCATCGCAGGGAGGTCAGCCGTCCCATTAGCCAACAACACTCATTAAGCCTTCGTGTTTTCTTTTGATGGCTGCCGACTTTGTCATTCTCTTCTCTAAAAGAGGCACGTGATATGAGTATTTTATTCCTCTACCATTTATCTTTGGCTCTAAAAGAGGATGCTGCTTTCTCAAGGCTAGAAAAGGTCAGAGCTGATGGAAGTCTTTGATTGTTAGACTGCACAGAAATTCAGGCATTAGAAAAAAAAGGAAAAAAGAAAGTCAAAGTTATGTGAATGTCTTTGTGGTTTCAAAGTGAGCTAAGGGATGTGTTTTTATTCCCAACTTACTGATGACCCAGGATGTAACACATGAGGCAACATTTTGAAAGAAGAGACAAGTGGACATCAACATAAGGTTCAAAAGACACCCGAGGTGCCATTTTACTGAAATTTGAAAATAAATAAAAGTTCACGCAGTTGATTTCAATTCACTGAACATATTCAATGTTTGGAGGCAGAGCAGACTCTCATCTCCACTGGATTTCATATGTCCTCCCAGCTCAGGAGCAGCTACCTCATCCATTGTCCATGCACAGTCAAAAGGCCTCAGCAACCCTACAGACAACTTTGCAAAATACCAGTAGACCAAGGCATACAGATTTGCACTCCAGGCCTGCTATGTCTACAAAACAAATTCCTACCTCCTGAGATTGGGAGAAGAACCAAAAGGACACTAGACAGCATCAACATAGCAACAACGAAGTATTGTAGCAGCCAAAATAGGTATCACTTTCAGTTTGAGATGCATAGAGCTGGACCTGGCCAGGTAAATCTCTCTTTTACAGGTACAAGATGAGGAACATGCAACGACAACAACAATACATCATTAATCTCATCGTTTCCCGGGCTTTCTGGAGACTTTTAAATACCGAAAGAGAAAAAAAGAACAAAAACAAACCAACAAAAACAAAAAGAATTTACAATCCTCCAATAATTAAAAGAGAGAGGTGGAGGTGGGTGTTATTGGTGGAAGGGGATCTCAGAGCTTTAAACTGTGGCAGCAATTTGCAGAAAACACTGGAGGGAGGCCAGTGGTGGAACACAGAACAGAAAAAAAGCTGCGAACAAACAACAGAGAAAATAATCCACAATCAAGCCGTCCTGGAGGAAACATATTTACATCCAATATATCAGCTAATGCATCTGGGCTTACAGACTGACCAGAGACACTGATTCTCACAACAATAGGAGAGAGAAAGAGGATGAAAACAGGAAAAAAATAAAACAACAACTACAAAAACAAAACAAAACAAAACCATCTATATTTGAAGGGTTTGGGCATTGGAGCTTTTTTCGGGGTGGGGGTGGGGGGAGTTCTTACAATGTCATGACAGTTTTGTTTCATTTCTATGAGATCTTTTTTATTTATTTGACAAAAGAGTGAAAACTTGAAGAGAGGAAAACTTTGCATGAGGGTCACTGAAGAAAAGGTTTGGATAAGTTGCAGGAATTACTAGAGCAGGATTAGAGTCGATAGATGGACCACTGCCAAGGTAACTGAAGGAAGAGAAGTTGGAATGGCTTCAGATCTGTGCCGAGTTAACAGAGTTTTCTGGTCAGCTGATGGCAAAGTAAAAGGAAGTAGCAAAGCTACCAGGTATAGCCAGTTTCATCATCCTTGTCCTCTTCCTCGTCTTCGTCGTCCTCAATAGTTCCCCTGGGTTGGATCCTGCCCCGCCTTTTCTTCTGCCTGCTACGTTCACTGTGTAATGGCTCCTCCTCCTGGTCATCTAGGAGAATGACAGCACCGCCGCTACCAAAATCCCCTGATGTCTCAGAGTCCTCATCTGTGAACGGATGACCAGTAAACAAGAACAAGTTTAGAACAAATACATTTTCGAATCGAAAAGCCACACATGAAAAACTTTATCGTAAGCTTTAAAAACAACTTTATTTAAAGTATGTTAATGTTTCTCTTTGGACTTCGCAGCTTTTTTTGCTCATTTTCTGTCAACTAAAAGTAGAAAATCATAACAACATATTGTGATACGTCAAAAATATCCAGCAGAAAAGTCAAAAAAAAGACCTAGGAGATACATCAAGCATCTATTGATTATCAACGATGCTCCAAGTTTTCTTCTCATAAGAGGAAAATATATTTAATAGCTGGATGTTTAATTTTTATACTGTACAGTATAAAATATACACTGGATACAGGAGAATTGCACAATTCGTGTTTCTCACTGATGTTGCAAAAATAGGTTTCTCCCAGGTTTGCATGTACAGACACACACACACATACTCCCATTGTTTCCACCCCATAATTTCTTGCATTTAAGCCAAATGAGTTGTGAGCTGTGAGGTTTAGTGGATGCATATGGGAATGGGAGAACTCCAAGCTACAGCAGCCTGAGGCCATTCAGTCTGATGAGCTTGTTACAACCCAGACAAAAAGAGTGTTGTTCTCTGTGTTTGTCCATGTGTGCATCTGTGTGTGTTTGATGACTTGGATAAACACCTTATCAATATTGGAAGCAACAATTACTGGCTTTATACTGGGCTGGCATTCGACTGAGCAGTAATGTGTTCTTCTGAGTCGGACGCTTGATTGGTTATCGCTCTGTCTGCCTGGATTTCTGTTAGCTAATTATTGTTGTGTTTTTTTGTTACTGTGAAATCTCTATGCACTTGATTTACAGCAAAGTGCCTGTTTTTAACAATATCTTTGAATCCAAGCTGCTGGCATGCCAGGTATGGTTTTAAAAGCACTTTACTTTTATTTTTCAGTCCAATTGTTCTCCTCCACAAAGTGTGAATCAGTATCTCCTCCAAAACCGCATTTCTAGGACTTCCTTCTTAAAAATCCTGTGAGTGACAAAATTTTCTATTTGACCTGGTAGATGAAAGAAGGCACGACTTAAGAAGTATATGAAATGGAACATAGAAGAAACTGTCAGAGAGGCTCTAGGGAGCCCATGTTTTTCCTACATGATAACTGACAGCTAGATATGGGTAAGTACTAAACCCAGAATGAAAGACTCCCTGAAAAAAGAAGCAAAACAAATCCTTATAAATCGCTCTCTGTGTTTCTGTACATTTTGTTTTGACTTTATTAAGAACACAGTCTAATGCTAACATTAGAATACTTAATGTGTAATTACGAGCGCTCCAGACTTGACGCAGGAGTCTTGCGCAATCATTCAGCTGTTATTCAAGCCTATTTTTTCACTAAATGACCACATTTGTTGTTACATAGAAGCAACAGCAGATCATTGTATATTATGCAACTCTGCAATTATAAACTACATTTTTTAATTAGCTGATGACAGAACTATTGGTCACTACACCTGCACCTGGCATGTCGGTATCCAGGGGACACTGGTTTAACTTGCTGTCATTTTGTCCAAAGAAAGAACAGTCAGTGGAATTATGTGAGAACATCTGGGACAGAATATGGGGAGAAAGTTCAGAAAGACATTTCAGCAATATGTTGCTGCTTGAAACGCCTCTAACACTAAGACTTCATGTCACTTTAAAGGGCATCCGTGGTTATGCTGTTACACTAAATGTGTAATTTTGGAGTTTAGCTCTGTGTGAATTTGTCAAATTAGAGTTCCACCGTTTTTTAAAAATATTTATACATGAGAGAGATGGAGAGGGTGATAAAGGGATGACAGACGTGGTCTGGAGATACACAGTAAATGTGTGAGTGTGTATTAAAGGGAGATTTTACCAAATGTTGTGTGGTATAGGTTGATATTAAATATTTACATCATATGTTACATCTTTTGCCTTCACCTTGCTTTGCGTTATGTTTTTAACACAATTTTCAGATCACATTAATGTTATTTTTACATCTGTAACAGTGCAACCAAGTCATTTCCAGATCTTGTGATTTAATCCTCCTTACTTGGCTTTCAATGGTCCTTTATTCTGCTGCTCAGCTCTCAGTCAGCAGAACCTTGATCTCCAAACTATTAAAGTCTCTCTTCTTCATTTTTAATTCCATTTCTGTGAATGAGCACTATCTGACAAGCGGTGGAAGTCGTGACCTTATATAGGATTATATTTAATTATGCAGATTTATATTTCTCTGGAACGTGGGTTCACTTACGCACTGGTGGACTGCATCACATTTACTAGTATCATTTACAATCATTTACTGAAGTTAAGAACATTTGCTGAATCTGATGTGGCAAAGTAAGAGGCATTTACAACATAATATGAAAATGTTGCATGAGGCCCTTTGTTTCACCTTTTGATCTAATCAAACAACATTTTTTCTGCTCCTCTAGCTAGCTAAGTTTTTGTCGTTAAGTTCTTACTGCCTCGGTATGTCCAGGTCCTATTAATATGACTGGAAAAAAAAGGTTCATTAAAGTTGATTAGCTTATTGAATTAATTTTTAAATCAAATAATGATAATAGTGTCAATCGTTGAAATAATCTATTTCTGTAAAAAAACAAACAAACAAAAAGCTAGTCGTATTTTGTTTTTCGCTCTCTGTCAGCTCAGTCCTTGGGTACATTTCCTTTTAATATTAGCAACCTGATTTGACTATGAGCTCATCCCCGACCCATTACCAGAAGAAAGCAGGAACAACTGCCAGCCTTAGAGTGACATCCCTGATCGAACAGCTGCTTGTGCCTAAATTTCCACTTAGGTTAAGCTGAGGCACAGAAAGTCTGACCTGCACTCTTGCAGAGATCCAGATGTTTTGGTGACTGGTGCAACAACCCAGTTGCAACCAAAGTAAAAACCTCCATAATGGTGCTGAAAGCTAACAGAGCAAAACTAAAAGAAAATAGATCTGGAACTAAGAATGCCATAATAAAATTTCTTAGGCCTAATTATTATCATCTGTTGTTTAAAATATTTAGTAAAAGTGTCAGTTTCAGTGTTCATCCATTTCAAAGACAAACATGAGCTATTGCTTTTATGTACAAAAGTCTTCTCCCCAGAAAGGCAAGATTCATCCTTCTGTTTCATTATTGATAGACTGGTTAATAAAGTTTAATGTAGCACAATATAAAACAATATTATGGAAGAGAGGGAGGCAAGATGTTTGGTATCCACCAAAATCTGACCACCAACACAAAGACAATACGATAAACAGAGGTGACGTCTCAATGCTCATATAGTTTTTAGAACTTTACCACAGTTAGGGTTGCCTTGTTTTCTGGATCCGGCGATCTCGTTGCCATATTTGTCCACGCACCAACACTGGCCTGTGCTGCCGTGACACTGAGTTGGTTTGTAGTAACCGTCCTCAGTGCAGCGAGGAATATAGGAGCCTAACAACATTTGAAAAGGAAATGGGAAGGAAAACACAGGGATGGAAAAATATCAAATAGAATGAAGTTAAGGGAAGGGAGGAAGAAAGAAAATCTTTAGAATATTAGGTTTGTAAGAGTGGAGGGCATAATCTGATTGCTGCTCAAGAGAGGCTATGTGTTTGCATCCGGAAGTAGGAACTAAAGTTCTTGTGTATTCACAAGGGGAGCTTAACAATCAATTACTGCTGTGAAGGTTGCAGGACAACAACCATACATCCTGCTTAAGTGGAGGCAGTCACCCTCAATAACACAGACTCAAACAAGCATCCCCACTCACTCACACACACACACATCTTCTGTCACCTTCATTTGACCCAGTCGCACCTTATTTTTCAAGTCGCTTTGCAGTGAGCAGAAACAATACACAATCTGCCAAATGGTAATGGAGGCATTTATACTAAATGTTTGCTGATGTGCCTTAAAGTTTGCTTTTATAATCCATCCTTGACTTTTCCCATTTAGAAATCTAAAAATGGGACGTCTGGAGTTCTGGTGTGTTTGGGTGAGCGTGTGTATTTTAACAAAGGACAGCAAAAGGTGAAAGACAGCTATCATTCCTTTTAGACTGACCTACGAGGCTCTTTC